>CM042848.1:772500-1020000 GCA_023653725.1 Bungarus multicinctus
CTTTACCACTTCCAGGTATGGCGCTTGCTGCTCTACTTATTCAGGAGCTTATGGGGTTTGGCTGTTTTGGGAAGCTTCCTTTGTTAGGTGGGGCTTGGGGAAAAAAGGGAGGCGTTTTCTTAACCTTTGAACCGGGAGAATCCAGGCAATGTTGACAGGTTCATGAACTGTAGTTTTCTTATGGAAAGTCATAAAAAGATTGTGGACAGTACAAAAGGGTGCATGGATCATAGACAGATGTTGTATCACACAAATTTCACATTGTCTTGTTTCATTGCCAAGATATACATCCTGCTTGGGATGTTGGGCGAATACAGCACACTAGAGGCAACACCAAAGGCTTTTCTTGAAGCTTCATGAGGTCGATTGGTTGCGGGGATTTCCATGACTCAAGGGAAATGAACCTGAAAGCCATCTTTCCAAGTACCCAGAGTGATATGGGAGCAGGACCAGTAAGGCTCACTGGTTTAAGTGAAAAAGAAATCTGGGGGGCGGAGGAACCAGAGCAATGGCAAACAAGCAGGCAGACAGAAGTGAGGATAATGCTGTGTCCATGCGGGTCACGGGGATGTTCCTAAAACCTTCTTAATTTAGAAAATGAATTGCCTCAACATTTTTCTTCTGTTTTACCCCAATGCTAGCAATATCTTCAAGGGCTCTGCTGTCTGTATGTACAGCATGGCCGACGTGAGGCGGGTGTTCCTGGGCCCCTATGCCCACAGAGACGGCCCCAACTACCAGTGGGTCCCTTACCAAGGACGGGTACCGTACCCTCGGCCAGGAACCGTAAGTGCACTTCCTACCGGAGCACCGGGGGGGGGGGGGGGGGGGGGGCAGAAGGATTACTTGGTGTTGAGTTAGGACATCAGGAATAACTTTAACTAAATGGAATTGGGGGAATCGGCCCCCCATTGAAACCATAGCCTTTAAGATGTCCTCTGCTTAAAGGTAAGGTGATAGCCTTTTGAAGGCAATAATCCTACAAATTATATATTTTATGTAAGAGCTGGCCTTTTAAAAGGTCCAGGAGACGCTTGCTGCTCTCCCATTTATCAGATTTCTAACCCCACCTCTTGCTTTCGAGGAGCCTATATTTTGTATTGGTCTGGAGGAGGAGCCTATATTTTGTATAGGGCCAACTTTTCCAGGAAATACATTTTTTTCATGGAAAACTAGCCTGAAATTTAGATGAAATAAGAATGTCTGCAGCTGAGCATGGAGCAGGGTTGTCATGCTCACCTGGTGCCTCAGAATGGGATGACAGCTGGCATAAGACAGTCGACAACTTAGGTTTTAATTTGGCTCTATAGAAAAGGTTAAAAGCAAGCCGTCTTTTGAAGCTGAGCGTGACTCATAGGTACTTTATGGACTTAATCAGAAATTGTCCTGGCAGCAATATGGAAGTGATTTGCTACTGTATTCTTCTGGGTTGTTGTTTTTGTTGTTTTTAACCTCCCAGGCTCCTTAGTTGTGGTCTCTCTACTAAGCCCAAAACAAAGCTGCTTCCCAGTGGGAGACGACCAAGTTCCACAGTATTGTTTGCTTACTATTAGACCTCTGCAAGTCATTGAGTAATGGGGACCCTTTCGACAGAGCATCCAGGTGCAAAGAGTTAAGCTCAGCTGGAGAACCGGCCGGCAGAGTAAAAAGGCTGCCTATCAATCCCATCAGTCAGTCAGTAGGCGAATCCAGAACAGTTGTCGGGTATCAGCCAGACGATTTTCATCTTGCACATGAGACATGGGAGGAGAAAATGCCTGCTTTGGGAAGTCCCACGGTGTTTTTATTATAAATTTAACATTTAATGATCATCTGCTTGCTTGTAAATTATAAAACTGGATCATTTAAATTACAAAATCGGGTCATTGAACAAATGAAAAAAATTCAGAACATTACCCACACATGCTCTTGCGTAAGGCTCTCCCACTGCCTGGTCAATACCTCCTTGTACTTCTAAATGACTTTCCTTGTTCAATCTACTCCACGCACATACTCCGATTAATCATTATCTAATTAATGCAAGCAATCTGTGTTGCACTCCATCTGGAAAATTAGGGTCTGCCTTGGGGATGAATCCCCTTAAGCAGGAAACGGTTGCAGGGAGAAGCCTGGAAAAAGGGATGGTCCCCCCTGTTCCTGTTGCATAAGTGATGAAATGGGGCTCCCGAATTCTCCAAGGAAGGGGAGCCTCTGTGTCTTTAATCGCATTTGGTCTGAAGTTCTCCCAGCTTTGATAGCCACCAACGGATAGGAACATTGCAATGCTGCTAAAATAAACATTGGCTATCTCAGTATGAACTGATGCCCAACACATAATAAAACATAATAAAAGATACTGGCTTGCTGGACTCTTCTACCTCTTTTTCTTTTTGTTAGAAGGCTTAAAACTTAGACTTAGAATAACTTTATTGTCACTTTACACATACGCTAATCAGCATACTGTTCTGACCCAAACTCTTTTCCAAGAAGTCAAACAATAACCAAAGGGAACAGAAACCTTTTAATGAGTCTTACGAATCCCCGGTTGAAAGGCTGCTGCAAACTAATTAGCTTTGATAAGCACAAACCTCGCCAAAACTGTGTGAGACTGCCAAGAATCACAGATAAGAAATATTTCACAACACAGGAGTTTTCAAATACCAACTTCAGATACTGTAATATCCACGAGGCTGAGTTTCAAAACGTCTTTGCTTCATGCAAAGAATGTTCGCTTCACAGCTGGCTTTTATCTTCTTGAAGGAGGGGCCATTACCTTGCAGCCTTACTCCCGAGTCTCCTGTGCTGTTGCAGCTGCTCTTTCCTGCGAGCAGCCCTGCGTGCACACACACTTGGCACAGACTCCTTGGGAACCTCTTCATCACTGCTCCCAGCCCCCACAATCCCTGAAGGAAGCAGTCCACTCCCTAATGGTACTGGCCCCTCACCTGAGTCCTCGCTCTCCACAGCCGTCCACACTTGCTGCCAGCTAACCACAACACGTACATTAAAATGAAGCTTCATTGCATACAGCTCTCAAGGGGTCACCCCCTCCAATATACACTACATGACAAGGAATAAATAAATAAAGGAATAAATAAAATTTAGGAAGATATGTATTTGTGGGTGGTATATAGGTCAATATGTGTATGATTAATTTTATCTGCAATGAACTAAGACAATGTCTATAGTTATATTTTTTCTGAATTGATCAAGATTATTATCTAATTATAAGAGTCAGTTTGGTATAGTGGTTGAGGCATCAATCTAGAACCCAGGAGGCTGGGAGTTCTAGTCCTGCCTTGGCCGCAAAGCCTGCTGGGTGTCCTTGGGCCAGCCATTCTCTTTCAGCTCAAGGAAGGACGCAAGGGCAAAGTATTTTCAAAAAAGTTTCTTTTGTCAAGAAATCTACAGACTTGTGTCCAAGAAGCATCCAAGAGTCAGACATGATTGAACAAAAGGGGGAAACATTTAATTATATGTTGCCTTTCAAGCAATATATACACATTAGGAATTCAGAAATTGCCAAGCATGGTACAAGACTTGCACATTTGAATTCATAAAGGGAGCAAGCCTAGCAATTTAGTTTGAAAGTGAATGAATCCAAATTCCAAATTGGATTAACTTCCCTAACACAAGTCATATAACTAAATCAAATTGGCCTCCACAGTGATTCGGTTTCTTAGAAAGACCTTGGCATGCAGTTGCGATAGTTAGTGGGCTTCCTGAGCATCTGAGGTGCTGCTGGATGCCATCTGGAGTGCTGGAGAACAGAGTAAAATGGGGCATTCCCCCCTCCCCCCCCCCCAGCTGCCTTCCTGCTGACGCTCTCGTGTTCTTCCCACTAGTGTCCAAGTAAGACTTTCGGAGGCTTTGACTCAACCAAGGACCTGCCCGATGAAGTCATCACGTTTGCCAGAAGCCACCCGGCCATGTACAACCCTGTCTTTCCCGTCAACCATCGGCCCATTATGATCAAGACGGATTTGGACTATCAATTCACACAAATCGTGGTGGATCGCGTAGACGCAGAAGACGGCCAGTACGACGTCCTTTTCATCGGCACAGGTGAGGCTGACTGATATTCACCTGTTTCATCTGACAAACCTGCTAGGACGTGAAAGGCAAAAACAATACCAAAGTCTGCACACTCAGTGAGGAAACCAGAGGAGGAGCAGAAAAGTGAGGAAGATCCCACTTGTGTCCTTCCTTCTAGAAGGGGCCCCATGTGCCTACAACGAAACCTTTGGGGGAGGGAGGTTCTTTGAGTGATGGGTTAATTAGTAGGGAAGGGTGCTAAAGCATGAGAACTAAGCAAACATTTCAACGCACACAGAGGGTTTTTTCCCCTGAGTAAACGCTGCTCTAAACCATCTGACATCATAAGTGTATGAATATCAAATGTCTATCAGGGCAATGTCATTTATGTAGTGATGTGGCTCAGAAAATGGATACAAATCATTGGGATTGTTTTAACTGATTTCATTTCATGCTCCAGTTCCGTTCAAAGAACTGAATAGAATCAGGTCAATTGGATTTTGCTGCCCAGATCAATTGAACAGTTGTCTTGGGAGGCCTCGGAGCTCCCTTCCAGCCCTGAGGCTCCAGGAGGGCCTTTCGAGCCAGGAAAACGGAAGGCCGCTTCTCTCTTCTCTGGGGGCAGGGAAAGGCCACAGCGCCTGCACGGGGATCTGCATGGAGGCTGACCTCACGGGGTCTGAGGGCTGGCCGGAAGGGTAGCTCTCCAGAGTAGCTTTGCAGGAAACAGGTTCCCAGTGGCCAACTACATAACGAAATCAGAGTTTCAGAATACATGTTGACCCTGTAGGCCTACTGACTTAACTACGATTTATGATGAATGACCTATCACTTTGTTGTTTGTATGTACACCGAGAGCTTCTGCACTGGAGACAAATTCCTTGTGTGTCCAGTCACACTTGGCCAATAAAGAATATTCTGTTCCATTCTGTTCTCTTCCACTCCATTCTGTTCTTACTTGCTTATATTGAAGCAGCGGCCCTTGTGGTCTTGGGTATCTGGGTTTAGAATTGTGGGCTAAATTAATAGGCTAAAATGAATTCTTACACGAACAAAAGTTCATTTCATCTTCTCCAGCAAATGCACCTTTTAGTCCCTCCATCTGCACTTGTAACTTAATGGGGAAGTAAAGAAAGATCATCTAGTGCGCTCTGGGTCCATCCGCTTGTCAGAACACGGACGTTCATCACACTACATCTCTCTTGTAAATTAAGTTATGCACCAAACACTTTTCTGGTCTAAGATGAAAAGACTGATTCAATGGCATGAAACTGCTTGAAAAATTATTCAGCTGAAGAAGGTGATCCTGAAGGCAGATAAAGTTTCATTTCAGATGCTCGGGGCTCTAATATGTAACGTTTTGCAATTTGGACCAATGTTATAAAATAATCATCATGGAATTTCCTTAGAATATGCAGGAATACATCCCAACTCGATCCCTTCTGCTATCGGAAAATGTTTTAGAATTATAAGAATATTCTGTCCCTGCTGCTCCTTCATTACCCTGAAATGCTATGTTGTGGTTTTCTAAATTCTAATTTATTAAATTTAAAAAATATTTTACCTAAGTATTGTTCGTATTTTGTGCCTTTTGCACAACCCAGGGACTGCATTCAGCAATGTTGTACCCCACATGCATCATATTTGTTGTATTTTAATGAGAGTCGTGGTTAATTAGATGTCAGTTACTGCTTTGAGTTGTAGAGAATTCCCTCTGTCCTCTTTAGCTGGTAGATCCTGAGATGCTTTGGAAGATGCCATTAAATGTTCTTATTTCTTACATACTTTACATCACTCGCTAATTGCAATCTAGTCCATGTTATGTGGATATTTGATTCATCTGAGACTTCTATTAGAGAATTTACAAACCATGTTGACCTGTTGAATCTATTCTTCCAACAAGCTTTTATATGATTCTGACAAAATTTCCCCATTGTCTCTTCTGGCACACAATCCCTGCAAAGAACTTTATAACCGCTAGCTACAGCATGGTGGAAAGTCTATCAGTGTAAAATTGATACCACCAGCTTAAACCAATTACAATAATCCACTTTTTAAAAAATCTCACAATTCAGAAAATTATGAGAATGTGCTGTTAGCTCTCTTCCTACGTTCCCATGTTCATCTTAGTATCTGCCCTTGAATTTTAACACAGCAATTAAAATGTTAGAGTTGGTATAATGAATAATAAAATATGACCTTAGCTCAGGCAACGCGTTCCTAATTTTAAATTTCCATTTGTGGCAGCTGGTATTTCATTGGAAAGGGGTTCTTGTCCTGCTCCCTTCCTGGTAGCTAAAAAGAGTTCAGACCTTTCAGATCCTAGGTGTTTTATAATCCAAATATTTTATCATAAAATATTGCCTTCAGAAACAGTTGAGAACTTTGGGATCCTTTTGGAAGCAAATGTACCTTGTGAATCAAGCCTAAAGTGTAAACAGTACTTAGCAAGAGCCCTTAGACTTATACACCACTTCATTGTGCTTTTCAGATGTTTTATAGAGTCAGCATTATTTGCCCCCAACAATCTGGGTCCTCATTTGACCCACGGAAGGAGGGAAGGCTGAGTCAACCTTGAGCCGGTCAGGATCGAACTGCCAAACTCATAGAGTTTATGACTGTATTTTCTGAAAGATGCTAATTGTAATGTGAAAAACAAGGTTTCTATTGATTTTTTTTAAAAGTCCTCCTATTTAAACAGAAATGTTCATTTCTTTCTTTCAGATATTGGGACTGTTCTGAAAGTGGTCTCTATTCCAAAGGAAACCTGGCATGACCTGGAAGAAGTCTTACTGGAAGAGATCACCGTCTTTCGGGTGAGGGGAAATGCGGGAGGTGGGCTGGTTTTGTGAGCTGCCACCCCTGCTGCCTGCCTGCCCAGGTAGCTGCAGGTGGAGCTTAGGAGGGATGGGCCCAACCGAGAGTATTTAGCGCTGACACTATTTCCCCGTTTGCTGGAATGTAAGAAAGGCCAGAAGATGCAACTGTTTGCAATTGAAATCATCTGTATGTTTGGAGGTCTCGTTGCCCATCTTTTCACTCCCCAAAATAATACATAACATTTATTCCACAGATGGGCAAGCGATGTTAAGGCAAGGGTGCAGCGGAAGGTCCGTTGTTCAGTTGTTGGACGGCTCCCATGACAGAGCGATTAAGAGTCCCAGTTTGAATACTGTTGATTACCGAGACATGGATTTATTTATATAAACTGGCCCAAGGTCCTGCGAAAGATGTGGCAAGAAAAGGAGGGGAATAAAATATATCTGTGCTGCAATTGCAGTAGCTGGAATGCAGCACTGCAGGCTGACTCTGCCCACAGCCAGCAGTTCGATCCTGACTGGCTCAAGGTTGGCTCAGCCTTCCCTCCTTCTGAGGCCGGTAAAATGAGGACCCAGATTGTTGGGGGTGGGGGGAGGAGAGGGCTGACTCTGTAAACAGCTCAGAGGGAGCTGTAGAGTCATAGGAAGCTGTATATCAGTCTACGTCCTAATGCTATTAGGGAATTAAAGAACTTAATACTTAGACTAGCCCTGAAATTTCAACACTGCATTTGTACCAGAAAGAAGTGACCCCCAGCCTTCCTCCTCCTCCCCCTCATTTTTCTCTTACCAGTTTCAGTAGCATTAAAGGAAACAACCATTGCAAGAGGCTTACAAATCCTAATATGGTGGAACTTATCTTTGCTAAGTCACAGTTAACAAAGAAAGAAAGAGGGAATTTTTACCCTGGAGATGGTATTGATTTGTTGGTTTATTGATCAATTGCTTTTATTTCCCATCATGATTCTGCGGTGCACCGCAGCCACCTTAGGCCTCCCCACAGACTCTTTTCCATATTTCTGGAAGGCTAAAAGGGTGGAAGCCAATTCAGTCCAAGCAAGGGGCTCCTCCCAGAAGCCCCCATGTGACGAACCCTGTGGAAACAGGGAAGGTCGCCTTTCTGCCAGGACCAGTGAGCTAAGCAGATACATCCCCGTGTCAGGAGACAACCCCGTGCAGGACCATGTTGCTGAAACTCAGTTTGTAAGCCTCAGGGATGCGTCTGCCTACCTGCTTTGTAAAGACACCCTCTAACTTAAGAAGATACACTGAATTTCAGTGTGGGAACCTTTGAATACCTCCATGGCAACCACAAATGCAATGCAAATGTTTTAAGACATCCAGATAGCATCCTTAAATCACCTTTGATGTTAATTCTTAGTTTTTGTTTCAGGAACCCACGCCTGTTTCAGCCATGAAGATTTCCACGAAGCAGGTAGGTATAAACAGCACCTCGAAATTCCTAAATATTTATTGAATTTTCAAAGGACTTAATTTGGCTTCCTACGTGTGAATTCTGCCCCGCCCTGTTTCCTCTTCATAAATATTTGTGATTTCTCACATGGAATCCTATAAGCAAGAAAACGCAGCGTTCGTTCCTACTATGCCTTCCTAAGAGTGAAACCACAAGCCTGGGCCTTCTCATTCTTGGTAAGGATTGCACTAACTTTAATGTGCTTAAAGCAGCCGCATCTTTTTTTTCCCCAGGCTGTTTATCTATCGGGGTTTCCCAGTCCTAGGCAAACCTTACAGCCCTTCAGCTGAAATCGGGGCCCTCTTTCCCGGCTCCCCCGATTGACTCGCTTTCAATGATGTTCAGGGTACCCAGGCCAGAACGTGGAAGGTCCCCCTTTCAGCAAACCCTGTTAAACATTCAACCCTTGAGGTCAGGGCTTTTTCAGCCCTCTGGCCTGCAAGCAGAATCAGGGTCTTGCTTCTCAGTGCAGATGAGAAAAGAGAGAAGCAACCCAGAACTAAGGAGAAACGTCCTGACAGTGAGGACAATCGATCAGTGGAATGGCCTCCAGAAGTTGTGGGGGCTCCATCCCTGGAGGCTTTTAAGAAGAGACTGGACTGTCACTTATCTGAAATGACATAGATTCTCCTGTTTGATCAGGGGGCTGGACTAGAATACCACCAGAGTCCCTTCCCACTCTGTTATTCTGTTTAACTTTTTCAAGAACGCCAACATTTCACCATGCGGGGTGTTCCCAGAAGGCAAGGCAAGTCCTTGAGGTGGCCTGTGAGGGGTTGCTTTCTGGGTCACCAAAAGGTGGTTGTTTCTGACTCGCTGCAGGGCAGGATTCCCTAATGGTTAGGAGCGTCTCTCGGGAGGCCGGCTGAGGGTTGGTTGCTGGAGATTTATCCTGGTGTCTTTGGCAAGCAAAGGCAGAGAAGCCTACTCAGAGTCCTTTCCAGCGTTACCACAAATCCTTTTCTTAATTTTTTTTTAATGTTAAATTTAAAAAGGCAAGAACGTGTTCCTTTTATTGACTTTGATTATAATGATTTATGATGTATTGATCATAAATGTGCTGGAAACCCCATTAACTATTAGGAACTTGTCTAAAATGAACGTATTTGACATGAAGTATTTTGTCTGGAATTTCTTCCACTGCAGAAAGGGAGAGAGAGAGAGAGAGATTTAAATGAATGTGCTATTGTGAGAGAGAAAAACTACGCTGCAGACTTTGCTGAGGTGCCAAGGGTGCGTGCGTGTGTGAATATCAGAGTGCTCTGCTTTTGATTATTTCCACATTCTTTTTTAAAAGAGCCGATTTCGTGTATAACATGAAGCCCTGCATTTAAGGACGGCTTTTCCAATCCAAGCTCTCTCCGTGTATTCAGGAGGGATTACGCTCTCCCCCCCTCCCATCTCCGGCAAACAAATCCCCAGCATTAAAGCGCCCTTCGTCTACAGAGGCCCAAGTCACGTGTGCAAAGCAGGGCCTATAAAGTGTCAGTCTGGCCACACAGTCACGCGATGTGCTCTGACAGGCTTCTGGCCTCACCCACCGCTTGCACCGAAGGGGGCTTGGAGAGCAGGTTGGTTCCTGTTCCAGAACCTTTGAAGCTTCAGAGTCTTCGGTGCATTGCCCTTCCTCTTCCAGGAAGGAGGAAACTTTCTTAGGATGAAATGATGAATTTATTATCTCATGGTGGGCAAAATATTAGGATGAATTTCCACCCATTGGCTGAAAGAGTTGCTTTTCTCCTTGCAGTCAGGGGAGAAGCAGCGAAGGGTCCCCTGCAGGGGCTTCCAGGCATCTGGGCTGAGCCCAGGGCCTTTTCCTCTCTCATTTCCAGGGCTGTGCAGGAAGCCTTGGCAGGGAAAGGAGCAGCTGATTTAAAGAGCTGCCGACCAGGGGAAGATTTGTGTCCCAAGTAGTCCGAAGCTCTTCTGGCAGGTTGTCTCTGCAAATCTGCTCCTGCACAGCCCTCCGAATCTCTGGTCCCATGAAGTAATTTGCAGGTGGCAGCGGTTGGCTTGAAATGAAGCCTGCAAAGCATTTGGAACCCAAATATCGGAGCTCATGCATTCAAATGAGGCCCAATAAAGCAGATTTCAGCATTTGAACGGTGAGAAACGGCGTCCTTTGTAGTGACGTAAAAGATACTGGGTGCACCATGTCAATGGATGGATTGATGGGTGAGAAATACAAATGGGGAGGAGGACCTCTGTAAGTAGACTCAATTGCCTTGTTTGCTGCCTCTAATAATGAGCAAAAAGATCCCTCGTGGAGCTCCACTTCCATTAAAAAATTAGGAGCTTCTCTTTCTGGGAGGGAGAGGCGGCTGCATAATTCTACAAGTCCCGCAATATATACTGTTTGCGTTGCCTGCAACCGTGGTAGAAGTTGCTCCTGCACAGCCTTGAGTGCAACCCTTAGCTCCGCTGAGCACTTTACAGTTGCCTCCTTCTTCTCTTCCCAACCCTGCAGCAACAGCTCTACATCGGCTCGGCAGTCGGAGTCTCCCAGCTTCCTCTGCACCGCTGCGACATCTACGGGAAAGCCTGCGCGGAGTGCTGCCTGGCCAGGGACCCCTATTGCGCTTGGGACGGGGCTTCCTGCTCCCGCTACTTTCCCACGGCCAAGAGGCAAGTCCGACTCTCTGACCCCAACGCTCCCTCGGTCCCATGGGCAGCCTGCTCTGGGCTGCTTTGGGAACGCTGGGACTGCACTGGGGACACCCATTGATGAGCAGTGTTCATAAACCACCAAGGCTTCCGTTCACCCTCCCTTAGTTTTAGTGCCAATACCTGGTGATTCGGCAGTTCGTTTCTTCCAGGAGCACCATTGCCTGGCACATCAGTAAACTGGGCGACGTGGATGGAAAGAAACACACAACTCATTTTATAGTTGGTGGAGGCGAGGCAAGCTCTTGTGGGCCGCCCTTCCACAGCCCCACTTGCCATGGGATGCGCCAACTTGGAAAGGTCACATCAGATGTGGTTTTTCCCCCAAAGGTCCTTGGCCAGGTCCTCGCACCCTCCTTGACTGTCTCTTTGGAGCCGCCTTGCTTCTGGGCTGAAGGAGGTTTGTTGTTTACTGAAGCAACTAAAAAGCAGCAAAGGGGAGAAGGCAGGGAGGCCTGCTGACTTCGCCTCTGCTGGCTCCTTAAATCACTCCTTCACAGGCCTCTCCATCCCCTCCTCTCCCCTCCATTAGGCTTGGCCTATTCCTCGGGTGGGGGGAAACTGAATGTTGTTTAAGGGAGGGGCTTCCGTCACAAAAGGGTCATCATCATCATGACATTTCTTGGTCCTGCAGCCCTGGGCTTTGCAGGTCCAGCATGTCCATACCAGGCCTTGCTAGGCCAACCATGGAAAAATCCGCCTGCCTCAATCCACATGATTCCTTAGGAAGATCCCAAGTTCTGAGTCACGTTCCTGTGGCGCTAACTCAAACCTTAACTCATGCCATGAATTGCTGCTTATCAGAACCTTCAGACGAAGCCTTTCCTTATTTATGATTGTTATATAATTATTTCCATAAAGGAAAAGAGGCTTCTTCTGGAACCATCATGAGAAGTGGGATTTTGCATTTATTTATTTCAGAAAGCAATACACCCCTTTCAGAGAAAAGCCTTCCAAAAACCTTACAACCAAGACAAAGAGAAAGAAGTTTTTTAAAGAAATCACAACTTAAAACTAGAACCTGTCTTTAAAAGGCAGGAGTAAGCACGGGCATAAAACCACCACTTATTTGTTAATTAATTTGATCCTTTTTGCTAATTTAAGGAGTGGTATGGGGATTGGGGATTGGTCAATATTTTCCAGAGCAATTAATGAATGTTCTAGTTCCATTTAAAACAATGAGACAAAATGTTCTTTCTGACATCTGTTAAGCTTTCCAGAAAAAAAGGCAAGAATGCCTGAGCTGTGCCCCTTTCTTCCTGGTCTTTGACTTCTGACGTGATTTCAGGGTTTTGCATCCCACCACCACCTCTTAATCCTCTCTTCTCTCTCCTCCCTTTGACTGCCTTCTAATTTGCTCGGTCTCCCTTTTCTTCAGCTTCTAGCAACCTCCTTGTTTTCTCTCCTTTTCCTCAAGGTTCCACTTGTGGGGACTGAATGGGAGCCTTGTATCTCTGGTCTCTTGTAATAGGAACACAACAGGGGCAGCCTGAACAGGAACAGTGTTTGGTGGTTTTTTTAAAAAAATATTTTTGCAACATCCTCTTTTAAAAACAATAATAACATGAAATTTCAAAACAAAACAATTATTAAGCCTCTTGTAGCTCATCATTGTGCTCAGGACTTCCTATGTTCCCAATAATTTCTTTTAACAGACAAAGATTTTGCATAGGATGCCCTCAAATTGGGAGTTTAGAGTTTCAGAAAAGCCCAAAGAAACCTCTGTTAGAAACGGCTGTTCCATGAACAGGACAGTTCTTAAATAAGCACGCCTTCATTTTTGATGGAGGCTACCAGTATGCTTACTAATCTAGTTCTGTTCATACTAGGTCCTAAAATTAAAATGAATATAGGAAAAGGAGAAGGTAGTACCCTGGTCCAGCCATTAGGTCCTCGTGTGAGAATGCTTGCCAGAGAAGAAAGCTGGGGTGCAAATCCAAGACTGGGAAATCTTCTTTCTTCAGAAGTTCACAGGGGACATGTGGAGAAGAATAAGAACAATAACGCAGAGAGGAGACGTTAGGACACATCAATGGAATTTCCTTTAGCGGGAAAATCAAATTACCTGAGTTAGTGAATGCTTGGCTTATTTTCAGAGACACTTTAGACTTATTTGCGCATTCATAAAAGTTACACCGAATGTACGTGTTGTGTTCTTATTGATCCAACTGTCTACAGATCCTTCTGTAACTTTTGTGATAAGCAAAATGCATTTACAGTCTTGGCTAGAATATTTCCAGAAATAATGAATCGGAAGCATTGATTTTTAAGCACAGCCCTGCCTGGCAATTATTTATAATATCTTTTTCACAAATGTTGATGGATTCATTCTTCTTTTTTTTGGCATTGGATCAGATTCCTGAATGTGTCCTTTGTTTTAATACCTTGACACGTTTAGTGGGCAAACGAGGCTTCATCCTGTGGCCCATTTGCATTTTGGAGCAGAGAGAGTCTAGAATGTCAATTTCATTTTTAAAAGTGCCACAAACTCCATGAATGTGATGAAACAGTGTGGTTTTCTCTCTCTCCCTCCCTCTCTCTCTCTCTCCATGATTCCTGCAGGCGCACCAGGAGACAGGACATCCGAAATGGAGACCCTCTCACCCACTGCTCAGACCTCCAGCATCCTGGTGAGTTCAGATTTGTTAGGTCAACACACAACGGCCGCAGCTCACAAGGCTGGACGAGGCTGGAGCCAAACAGTCGACCGGACTCTTCACTTCGGTCTCCTGGAAATCCATAGGGGGGAACGTGACACACCCACCCCCTCAATTCTCTGCGTTTTAACTTGATGAAAATCCAACCGACTTGATTTCTTTCGTGTGTGTGTGCGCCCGTGTGTTGGTATGTGTGTGCGTGCGTGTGTGTGTTCCCTGTCTTCCCTGAGGTCATCCTGGGCATAGAGAGGCCTCCTAGTCTCTCTTCCCTGTCTTCACCTTCCAATTCAGAAGGAAAGCATTCTGCAAAATGCAGCAGCCCCCTCTGCTGGACAAAGGAAGCCATTGCCACGTTTGGCTGATCAATCCCAATGCCTCGACTTGAGTTTGGGGGAGCCGAGACAGGAAACTTGCAGGTGGGCAAATAAGACAAACAAGGGGGGGAGCAGAAAAGTCGACGAAAGGCTTATCGCAGCATCCGGGAACAGAGGGATCCTTCTGGTCCAAGATTTAGAACATCGACTGCCAGCTGCCTTTGAACATCGCTATGTCTAATTCTTCCTTTCAACTCACCCTTGGTGATTTCCAAGCGCTTCCCCATCTCTCTCCAATGAATCAGTTTTGCTCCAAACAACCCCCTTTTTTAAACAAAAAAAGCCATCCCACTTGCATCCCGGAACAGTGAGGACATCTGAATGGCTGCCTCCCTAAAGGTTTAATATCGGCTGGTCTGCTTAGCTGTTTCTTCCCTGAGACTCTCCCTCCTTGGGCTCTGAGAGCTGATACGTTGGATTAGCCTGTCACCGACATGAGAGCAGCCGACCAGCTTCTTGGCTCCCTCCTTGGAAAATCTGTAACAAACAGATTTTCTTTGCCAAAGTGGTTCACCACCAACGGGGTCTACAATGGATAGCCCTGCAGGAGGCAGCCTTCTTCCACTTGGAGAACAAAAGGGCTGAAAAGGCCTTGACTGCCAAGCTCTCGCCCCCTGAAAGTCCCCGGGAGACTACCGTTAATAAAGATAATCTGGGATCCAGACCCTGCCATGGACTCCAAAGAAGAAGAGGAGGCCCCATGGAAGCCAAGGAACATGGGGCAGGGCAAAGGTTAACTATTTTATCTTGGGATTAGCATTTGCCAGCATCTCTGACGAATGACAGCCACAGAAAACGTGCCACAAGGAAGTGGCCCCAGCCCAGGCAAAGCCAGCTGTGCCAACTGAATGGGTTTAGACGTGCCTCAGTCTGCGCAACATTGAGGAGGGAGTCTTTCAGGGGCCAAGGAGGATTCGGTGGTGGCCAAAGACATACCAGGGGAATGGAAAGAGCCCTCGGTGCCGTTCCAAAATGGCCGACCCCGGACTGTTGAAATAGGCAGGCTAGGAGGCTCTTCCTTGTGGCAGAGACAAATACACAACCCACGTCCACCCGGGAGCTGGAAGAAAAGGGCTGGCCTAAATCCTGCCACTTGTCAACGGCTGTTCTCCCACCTCTACTCTTAGGAATAGGGCTGGCCTCACCTACTGCAGGCCGGGTGATGAAAGGAGTTGGGTGTGTGGCCTCTTTGACCAAGCGCCTCCTGCAAGGGGGCAGGTGGGGAGAGTTTGGGGGTTGCTTGGAAGGGTGGGTTTGCCACCTGTATCAGGACCGGCTAAGCAACCAGGGACAGGCTTAAGAAGAAACTCGGGGTGAAGCAGAAGAATGTCCTGCTCGCTGTCCCTGTTATTTTGGGGCTATTCCTTGCCATGAGAAGAGAATCCGCCCGAAGGAGCCTCTTGGCCGACTCCCACATTCTGTTGGATGCCTTCAGCTTCCAGTCCTGCCTCAGCTGCGGTGGGCTTGCTTTATTTTTTATTTATTTATTTTATTTTATTCGGTTTGTCAATTGCTTACAAGATAATAGGTATAAGTAAAAACATAGTTATGAATACATGGATACATATAAGAAAAATAAAAGAAACAATAGGACAGGGATGGTAGGCACGATTGGTGCACTTACGCACGCCCCCTACAGGCCTCTTAGGAAAGGGGTGAGGTCAATAGTAGAACGTCTAAGGTTAAAGTTTTTGCGGTTTGGGGAAGAAACCATAGAGTCAGGGAGAGTATTTCAGACATTGACCACTCTGTTGCTGAAGTCATATTTCCTGCGATCAAGTTTGGTGCGATTAACCTTGAGTTTGTATCTATTGTTTCCTCTTGTATTGTTATGGTTGAAGCTGAAGTATTCATTGACAGGTAGGACATTGCAATGTATGATTTTATATACTATAATTAGATCGAAGGCGGCATAGTTCTAGGTTTTCTAGGTCTAGAATTTCAAGTCTGGTGACATAAGGTATTCTGCAACAAGTAGAGGAGTGGAGAACTCTTCTTGTGAAATATTTCTGGACTTTCTCAACTGTGCTAATATCAGATACATAATGTGGGTTCCAGACTGATGAGCTGTATTCAAGTATTTGGTCTAGCAAATGTTTTGTATGCTCTAGTTAGTAGTGTAATATTACCAGAGATAAAAGCTACGTAGGATTAGGTTAACAACTCTTAATGCCTTTTTGGCTATGTAGTTACAGTGGGCTCTAGCACTTAGATCATTAGAGATGAGTACTCCAAGGTCCTTGACAGAGTTTGGATCATCAACAAGGTCTTGACTATTCAGCCTGTATTTTATTTTATGATTTTTTTGCCAATATGTAAGACAGAGCATTTATTTGTTGAGATTTGAAGTTGCCATTTGTTTGACCATTCTGATACATAGTCAAAGTCTTTTTAAAGGGTAGCAGCATTGTCAGTGGTGTTGAATAGCTTTACATCATCAGCGAAGAGAACACAGTTGTTCTTGATATGATCACAGAGATCATTTATGTAGAGTATGAAAAGAGTTGGTCCTAGAACACTGCCTTGGGGGACACCACTGTTGACAGGTACAGAATTTGATAGGACTCTCCCAATTTTGACCATTTGTTGTCTGTTTGACAGGAATGCTTCTATCCAGTTATGCAGGTGTCCAGAGATACCATAAGATTTTAGTTTTAGGAGTAGTTAGTCGTGTACCACTGGATCAAAGGCTTTACAGAAGTTTATGTAGATTGCGTCTATTGTTTTGCCCTGATTGAGTTGTGTATCCACTTGGAGGTGGAAGCCGGAGCTTCTGCCATCTTTATCAAAGAGAGTCTCCAGGTTCTGAGAAGACCCCACAGGGCACCTTCTGATCTTCACCTCCCGTGGGCTCCTCTGGCTCTCCTGCTGCGGGTGATCCAGGCAGATGGGATGATAGGCAAATGGGAGGCAAATGTCCAAGTGGTCCTGTGGTTCCTGAAAGTAAGAATGGGGGAAGGTTCAGCCATGCAAAATGGGTCAGTAGAAGCAGTGGGAGCACCATAATGTCCCCAGGGGCCACCAAAGCAACCAAGGCCCCCTGTCCTTATGCAGCACAGCACCAGCCCTGTTTCCAAAGGGCATCCGCTCCACGCTTGGAAAACAAGCCGCTTGGGCCTGCCATTTTCAGGGTGTGACAAGGGCTGGTGGGGCAATACCTGGTCAAATTAATTCTGGAGTCCCATCGGCCCTGCAAAGCAAGCCAAATGTCCATGATGGGCGGAGGAGCCTGGCCAGAGCAACCGAAACTGGTTGTTTAGAGCTGATCCCGGATCTCGGCCTGCTGCACGCCTCTCTTCCTTGTCCAGGGTGGGTAGCAATCAAGGTCGCTCCTTCTACAAACAGCATCAGTTTACAGCCATGGCAGCTCCTGGCTGACAAGAGTAGCACAAGTCCTGGATTTATGTTATTCCAGGGATGAGGTAAGTAACATAAACCCTAGATTTTATTTCGTGGCAGCCTCTGTGGCATCTAGTTAGCTCCTAGCACAGACCCTGAAAAACAACCCAGGATAAGGAAGTGGCAAACTGTCTCTGGGCTTTTTATGAAGCCACCAGGAGCTGATTGTTTATGTTTTAAAGAAGAAATGTACCCACAAGCACACACACATTTTTCAAGTCAGATATACATAATTGTTGCAAAGCATGGTTGCTTTGCAGGACCTGGATTTGCTCTTTTTCCAACCACATTCCCTGAATGGGAGAGCCCTCTTCCGCGTACAGAGGGCTCTGGAGGACCACAAGTGGCCATCTTGCAGCTTAAATAATGCCTCTTCTTACTCCTTTTTGCAGATAACCCAAGTGGGACCGGGCTGGAAGAGAAGATTATCTATGGAGTAGAGAACAGCAGTACTTTCCTGGAGTGCAGCCCAAAATCCCAACGTGCTCTGGTCTACTGGCAGTTTCAGAAGCAAAATGAGGAGCGGAAAGAAGAGGTATGAGCAGGTGCTCAAGGTTGTGTCCCTCGGCCCCTGAATTCTGATGGTCTTCATCATCATCATCATCATCATCACTTATCTCCCTCTTAGAACTTCCCTTTTAGCCCGAGACCAGCTTATTCTGCATCCTGCAAGGGCAGCAATAAAAGTTGCTCATTTATTCTATTCCAACGTCCAGTGAGAAGTTCCCA
This sequence comes from Bungarus multicinctus, assembly GCA_023653725.1. Taxonomy (NCBI): domain Eukaryota; kingdom Metazoa; phylum Chordata; class Lepidosauria; order Squamata; family Elapidae; genus Bungarus; species Bungarus multicinctus. Next base: position 790,631 of record CM042848.1, read on the forward strand.
CTGGGGAAAGAGGTTCTCCTCCTGGGCGATGGAAGCCGCTCGGCAGTCATCCCTGACATCTCCCCATAGCCCGGTTGGCCACCGAATATGGTTAGGCTCTGCATGTTCCCAGGGGGCTTAGTGCGAATGCAGGCAGCTGAGTAGCCCAGAAGGTCCCACCAACCATCACCTTGCTGGTAGAGGGGAAGCCCCTTTTCCAAGCAGGCTAGAGAGCTTCACCTGAGCTGGGGAAGTAGACAGAAGCAAGAAGAAAGGAGACAATTAGAAAAGGCAGAAACCCCTATTTGTATGAAGGATTCATAGTTCATTCATGGCTTGGCAATAGCTACGTGTTTTGTGAGACTAGATTCCCAAAGTCTTCTTGGATTCGTTTTATAAACCATGGGAAAAAATAGGCCGTCTTTCTGTTCCCGCTCCATGTGTTGGCCAGGACTCCCATCAACCACAGCCATTCCATGCTGACTCAAGATGGAATTCTGAATCCCATCAGTCTGGATGGCATCAACGATTAACATCGATCACAGAACATCGATTTTGTTCTGAACCATAAGGAAAATATGGATTGAATGTGTTGTATTCCTAAATCTTAACACGATGAAATATATTAATTCAAATACCCACTGTAGCTGCTTTAATCCAAATACACAGAAGTATCTCCTTGCCAATTTAATTTTGCTTATGGAACAGTGGGAACAAAAAGGGAGAGAAATGGTGTTTTGCAGGGTGAGTAACTTTCCCAATGTGTGGACTTCAAGAATTCTGAGCATTTCGCTTCCTTCTCTTATAACGGTTGTCGGGTTTGTTTGTTTGTTTTATATATTGTTAATAAAAGGAGGAAAGAGGAAGAAAAATAATTCTCCACAATAGCTGAGATCAGTAGGAATCCACCGTCTTGGAATTTCCTTATTTGGGGAACCCTGGAGTAGGAGTTGGGAGGTTGCAAGCCCAGCTTGAAAGTCACTCAGAGGGATTGTTTTGATTATTAGGTCTCCTCTGACTTCATACGAGGAGAGGAGGAATAAATGCATCCATTTATTACCATGATGGTTTGTCTATAGTTTGACATCAGTGCTTTTATTACTTTCAAATGTTCTTTTCACATTAAAGATGGATGTTGTAACATTCAGGATTAAATAAGGTAGTTCTGACCATTTATTGTGTATGCAGAACAGTGTAATCACAATAATGTTACTAATGAACTTGGTTTATTTATTGTTTAAACATGTTCATAAATATAGAATAAGTGAAACATGGTATTTCTAACACTAGCGTACACTCATTTTTCAAACTATCCAAGTACCTTCCTTCCTTCTTCTTTCTTTCTTTCTTTCTTTCTTTCTTTCTTTCTTTCTTTCTTTCTTTCTTTCTTTCTTTCTTTCTTTCTTTCTTTCTTTCTTTCTTTCTTTCTTTCTTTCTTTCTTTTTCTTTCTTCCCCTCCTCCTCCTCTTCCTCCTCCTTCTTCTTCTGTTAAAAAAAAACCTGAGAAATAGCCCAGAGCAGTAGAAAGCCTCACCCAATGAGCCTATCATGGCCGAACATAGTTCCAGGCTCTGTTTTCAGACTCAGACAGAACGGGGGTTCCTTGCTTAAACAGGAACATTCTTCTTTCTTCCTCCACAGATCAAAGCAAGTGACCGCTTGATCTGGACTGAGCAAGGACTTCTGCTCCGAAGCTTGCAGCGGAAGGACTCGGGACTCTACTTCTGCTACGCTGTGGAGCATGGCTTCATGCAAACCCTCCTCAAAGTCACCTTGGAGATCATAGACACGGAACAACTGGAAGAGCTTCTTCATAGGGAAGAAGAAGGAGACAGCTCCAAGGTCAAGGAGGCCTCCAACGGCATGACGCCCATCCAGAAAGTGTGGTATAGAGACTTCATGCAGCTCATCAACCATCCCAACCTAAACACAATGGATGAATTCTGTGAGCAGGTGTGGAAACGGGACCGCAAACAACGCCGGCAGAGACCTGCTAATGCCCAGGTGAACCCAAACAAGTGGAAGCATCTACAGGAAAATAAGAAAGGTAGGAACAGAAGGACCCACGAGTTTGAGAGGGCACCACGAAGTGTCTGAGCGACAATTACCTCCAAAAGCAAACCCTTGGAACCAAGTGCAGCCTTGCATAACTGGAAATGAGATGCAATACAGACTAACGTTTTCTATGGCATTGATGTGGATGTTTACAAAGAGCTGGGAAGCTTGAATGGTTTCTGCTTGGTTGAAAATGGGCCCGGTTTGCTGAAACGTTTCCTGTTGGGCTCGTCTCGTTGACCCCTGACACTTCTGGAACATACGCTGACTCCGAAACCAGCATATGGTTTTATGGTTGTGCAGTGAGATGAACTTGGCACTGCTCTTTGGACTGAAGTGAAAAGGCTGTCATCGGTCAGGCCGCCATTTTGAAAAGGGATTATGAGGAGAGAAAATGGTCTCTGGGACCTTCCCTTGAACTTGACTGAAGAACTGCATGGGTTTTGGAAAGCTAAGGGACAGAACCTTCACACTTGGTTGTATGCAAGACTTATACACCCTTTTTGCCTACTGGTTCTCTTGTTTATAAATGTGCTGGAAGAATGGAATTAATACTGTATGCAATTAGAGTCACATGGACCTCAACCATTCATTACCTGAAGCCGTGGCAACAGCAGAGGGATTACTCTGGCCCTACTACTGATGACTTCCCTAACCTTTGACTTAAAGATGTATTTTATTAAACAACTATTTAAATATACCACAACCAATATGCAGTCCAAGATAGCTCTTTTGGGGGGTGGGGAATAGAATAGGCTTTTTGTCTGATAATATTCTTATATTCTAATTGTTTTTTTTTAATTAGGAAAAAAGCTCCAGGTTTACTTTTGCTCAGTTTTAATTCCCCGTTTATGAAATTGAGTCAAACAATAAGCAAACTCAACTAAACTGCAGGTGATTTATATTATAAGTACCTTTTATCTAATTCCTTAGCAGAGCTATTCTGACAAGGGTTTTGCCTCGTGGAATATTTCCCTTCCCTAGTTTCTCCCAAGTTCAGCCTGAGCTCCTTCGTCTTATCTTATGCTTTGATACAAAGAGAAACCGATTGAAACAATGAAGGCAAACTCAAATGACTTAAGCTGTATATTTTTTAAAAATTTTTGAAAGACTGTGAATAGCATTAAAATATTTCTTCTGCTCATGATCTTGTTATATGGATGGGAAAAAGACCTCGATTTATTGACAGATTATAGCAGTGGCTTTCAGCTGGTCTAGAGAAGCAAAATATCCCTCAGTTAATAAAGCACCAGACTTGCTTGCCCACACTACGAAGCAGGCAATAAATATTGTGTCACATTTGTGATAAGACACAAATCCAAGTTAATGCGTGAAAATTTGATCTGAAATAATCATTGTAAACGGGACACACCCTATGTCTTGGGATGTGACGCGGGGTCAAGGGTGAATTCCCTGAAAATTAAAAATCTGTAAACCACCGAGTTAGCAAAACTAGGATCCTGTCCAAGCTACCCTAAGAAAGATAAAACATGAGGAACATCCCATATGTCATATCTACCCTGATGTGCAGTGTTTAATGCACTGACCTGTAGTGAATTAAAAGCATATGAAATTAGAAACTGCACTATTGCATTGATGGATGAAGGTTTCTCCTCTCTATAATTACTATCAATTCATTATGATTAATAAAAATTTCAGTGATTTCAGTAGATCTATCCAAATTTTGCTCATTTTGAGCCAAACCCAGTATACTCTTTTCTCCTTGGACACCTCTTTTGGATCTTCCAAAAATAGTGTTCCCAGAATTTCATACATTTTGAATACAGGAAGCATCTGTATTAATGCTTGAGCTTGCAAACCTGTTGGGATTATTTAAAGTGTACTGATAATTTATTTGCTCTGCGCTTCTCATGATAACAAATGACTTCTATCCGCAGTTTTTGAAAAGGAGGGCTAACTTTACAAATCTTGATGTATCTTCCAGTATTGAGCTTTTTAAAAAATGACAAAATGAACCATATTTTTTATTCTTCAGCAGGCATTTTAAGTTGCAGTAATTAAATCTGAATGTGAATATTATTTTGTGTGTGTGTGTGTGTACACAACTATTCTGCAGTCCTAACCTAACCACATTTATTTAGGCAAAGTTTGCAATGAATTTACAGGATTAGAAGTGTGATCCCAGGAGCAGATTCGAGAAGGCAGACATTGGATAGTGTAGATGAAATGTTCTGAGTTCACCCATCGCCCTCAGTCGTGGTTTTAATGATGGCTTGTTGTTTAAACCACAGTAAACACAAGAAGGTATGGAAACGTGATTGTACCTTAACTCAATATTTGAAGTCAGCTATAGTTCTCTTTATAAAATAGCTTGCAATTCATGCACGTGTTGGACTGAACTGCAGCAGAACCGGGCAAAGCAGCAACCTGAGCTCCCTGTGAGGGCTGAGTTTTTGCGTCTGCTGAAGAGCGTCTGTCCTATTCAACGAGTGTCTGTTTCACTCCTTGCCAGTCAAATGAGCCACAGTTATGTCAACCTGTGAACTCCGTCCTTGTATAATGTACTGATGGGCCATGAGGTGAAATGGTGATTCCTGTGAACTTACTGCTCGGCTAGGAACCCCTGAGAACCTGCAAGGGGAGACTCAGCAAGATCTCCTGGCCGGCTGGAGAATCACAGTCCCTAACATGTTTGGCTTCTTGGCTTGGATGTCTCCGTGAGCATCAGCCTTCCCACTTGGATCAAACGCTCCTTCCCCGGTTCAGGGCCCTGTTCCTGACAAGGGAAAGAGGCCCTTTCACAAGGATCCCATCCTGCTGGGCACAAGGGCATTGTGGGATCTGTCCCAGACCCTCAGTGTTCATGAAGGGAGCAGCGTGGGCTGGATCCTGTCCCCCTTAGAGACACGGACGCATTCTTCAGGGCCTCACCCATCCCCTTGGAAGGAAGTTCCCTTCCTCCGATTGGGGGGGGAAACCTCATCTGGCCAGGGCAGAATCCCCAGATGGTAGAGCTGGGTGTACTGGCTCAATGGCAAGCCATCGTGGGGAAAAGTGTGCAAATGGGCACGGCCTTTGATTCACCAGATACAATGGCCATTAGCAACAGATGGATCTCATGGACAGGCCTAATACATGATTTGGACTCGTATCGGGAAGAGAAGAAAAGGCCTTGGTGGCTCCCTGCGTATCAGTCCGATGAGGATCCTAGACCCAATGCACATGGCTCACGTCAGCACTGGGATGGTTGTGGTTGTGGTTGTTGAAGTATGGCTACTTATTGTCTTGTGTGCTTCTGAAGTCATTCGAAAATAAATAACAGCCAAATGCAGCGTTTTCCAAATGGGCTAATTCTAAAACCATTTACATTCTATTAAAAAGGTGTAAAGAAAATAGTACCACCTATTGGAAATTAACTTTATGAACTACAGACATTAAACAAAGAGTGATCTCGTACCTCTCACAGTCTTCCTAAAAGTTCTTTTTCTAACTTTCATTTACTTTCTGACTTTTTATTTCTGACTTTTGCCTGGCACATTTCTGCAATTTTCTCATACTTTCTTAAAGACTCCTAACTTGTTTTCCTTTCCTTTCCAAGCTGCCAGAGTGTTATTTGTATGGGCCCCTCCATCTTTTGCTGGGTTTTTCCATTGCACTAGCAGGAAGTTCAGTCATCGGCATTAATTCATCTGGATTTTGCTGGAATTTTTACAAAAACATATACGTTCTTTCTCTCCAAATTAAAACTTCGCTGTCGTAATTCTTAGCCTGCATATTTGAAATACCACAGTGCTTAGGGTTCTGTGATAGTCTGACATATCCAGGTCCATTCATTTCCTTCCCATTTTTACAGTGATTTTATCATTCAAATCATAACTTAATTCTTAAGAGATATAAATTCTGTATTTTTAATTTTAAATAAATATTGAACACTATATTACTGTTATTTCATAGATTTTCCAGTAGAGGTTTGAAACATAACATTAAAAAACCATAGTGGGTTAAGAGTTGTCATATCCTCATTGGCACTCATATCCTCCAAAACTGACTGACTCATTCATTCATTCATTCATTCATTCATTCATTCATTCATTCATATAATCCTCCAACTCAGATTCTGTTACTGGGTGACATATAAAAACTCAGGAATAATTAATACACAGTAAGATAACACTTTAAAACACATAAAGCAATAAAATAAAATTAATAAAAATAATAAAATAAAAATAAATAATAAAATAAATAAATAATTACAACTTGATCTCAAAGCCCAGGGGAAGAGCCAGGCCTTCGCAGCCTACCTAAGGGCTTCCAGGTTTGGGGCAACCACATGTCCCGGCGAGTCTCCTCCTTCTGAAGGGCAGGGGCTGCCATGGAGAAGACACCCCCCCCCCCCCGCTTCTGGGTTGCATAGGATGGCCTTGTTTCAACAAAGCGATCTGGGCTGCATCCTCCCTCTGAGAATGGATGGGAAGGGTAGGTACCTGTCGGTCGGAGCAGCCCACCTGCAAGGGTTCCACTTCTTTAAGGTCACAACCAGCAGCTTGAATCACACCCAGGAGCCTCACGGGAGCCCAAACGACTCCCAGAGTAGAGTTAGAGTAGAGGATGTCCATTGCCACCTGTGTCATCCCCTTCTGGACCAATTGATAGCTTCCAGTGGCTATCAAGGGCAGCCCCACATAGAGTGTGTTGCAATTGTTCAAGGGTCTAAGGCACCACTGCTCCTGATTCCCCCCCTTGATTCAGGGATGGGCACCACTGACACCCAAGATAGAGCTGCCCTAGGGGGCCCGCCTGCCTTCCGGAGCCCTGCTTGCTCTCGGAGGGAGGCAAACCTTGTCTTGAGGCCAGACGGGCTCGCCTCTCCCTGCCCCTCCTGACCGCATTGGGTCGAGTGCAGGTCCAGGAAATTAACCTGTGTCCCAAAGTGGTTTCTGAGCAGCCATGGCCTTCCTTGTTCCTGCGCCCAGGATACCAGGCGGCACCAGACAGGACGCAATGGAACTTTCCTCTCCCTTAATCACAGCAAAACATGTTCTGCTCTTGGAAAACAATACTGGTGTTGTTTTCACGTTATAAAAGAGAACAAGAATCCCCTCTGGAGATGTGGAACCCGTCCATATGGAGATAATTTCTTACTTAATTTACGTTCCTCTTTTAAAGTCACTAGACATTTTGTTTAGTTTGTGGAGGAGAGTTTGAAGGCCCTGGAGGCTGTCCCAGACCCAGGCTGAGGCGGTTGCTAAGGTTTTACGAATTGCAACGCACAACTCTAGTTACGTCTTCCTACGGAAAACTTGGGTCGCTGCAGTCAGTGGGATTTACAGCCATCTGATGTGTGTTGCTTCCTATTGAGTTCAAAAGGTCTCGCTCCCAGGTGGGTGTGCGTCAGCCTTTAAAAAATTTTCATTTTGACTTGCATGGGGCTCCTTATTTACACTCTCACAAGCCCTAATGAGTGCATATCTGGTTCCCTTTCTAGAGAGTCCGGAATAGTTTCCTTGGGCGCTGATACGTCCCGTGGCTTCATACCATCCACGTTCTCCTAAAAAGTGACAGGCTTTAATCCTCAGCCCACAAAGTGCTCCAGACACGATGGCGATCTGAAAACATCTTAGTGGACTTGATTTGTCCTAAAAATTGTTTTCCCCAGTGGGGGTTCCTCCCTGAGGCCTCCTGCAAAGGAAAAATAGGCACAGATTTACAGAGTGGCAACATTCTAGAATCAACTATAGAAAAATTACGTTTTCTTCAAAACTTCAAGTAAAATTGCATATATATTGAGTAGCTCTCAATCTTGCTTATGCTCTCTGAAGGCCGTAGAAGCAGATTGGGACCATTTTTTTCAGTGGAAATAAAGTGAATTCCGCCTCCTTTAAGTACGAATGCTTTCTGGCAGGGATGGTAACAGCCAGCAGTGCCAGCTGACCAGTTCGGCCTCCTGCAGCCAGCCGGCCTTATGCCCTCGGAGCTGCAAGTGGGTTTCCTAAAGAGAGGGGCAGGCAGGGCTTAGGGCTGCCTTTCAGCCTAGGCCAGGTGTGGTGGAAAAGTCATTTAAAGGTTTTTCCAGTTGTTTTGTACCAGGGCACAAAGCACATTCCTCGCCAGCCGACAAACAATTTCACGTCTGTGTTTATGTTGCTCCATTTCAGATGGGAGCAAAGAATCCAGGAAGGGCAGGGAGAATATTATGAAGTTGCTGCTGTAAATTATTTCTTTTAGCATGTATTTGGTTGTTAAATAAATATGTCTTCAAAATATTTGAAGTTGGCTGTCTGGACTGTTTACCTAAAAATGTTCCCTGTAAACCTAATGGGAGTGTGCAGTGCATGAAACCCTTTAGAATGAGGGGGGGGGGGCTTTCCCCTTAACTCCACACAGCCGGAGGGGCCTCCTCCAGCCTCTCTGGTGGCTCTTTTGGGTCCCCAAACCAGAAAGGGAGAGTTCCCACATTCTCAGGCGGCTGCTATTATCTCCCCACGGGAGGAATTTATTAAAATAAGTTATTGTTACTGATGCAACAATAATATTTTATGGAATAATAATAATAATATGTTCCCAATTTTTCTGAGATGAAATTTCAGTAGATTTTCGCCTAATTACCTAATATTCAATCAATACAAATAGGGCTGGAAGGGACCTTGGAGGTCTTCTAGTCCAACCCCTGCTCAAGCATGAGACCCTCTACCATTCCAGACAAGGGGCTGCCCAGCGTCTTCTTAAAAGCCTCCAGTGATGGAAGCCCCCACAACTTCTGGAGGGAAGCCCTTCCACTGGTTAATTCTTCTCACTGCCGGGAAGTTTCTCCTTGCTTCTGGGTTGCTTCTCCCCTTGCTGAGTTTCCATCTGCTGCTTCTCCTCCTGCCCTCTGGTGCTTTGGAGAATAGTTTGACACCCCCCCCCCTTCTTCTTCTTCTTTGGGGCAGCCCCTCAAATACTGGAAGGCTGCTATCATGTCACCCCCTGGTCCTTCTTGTGAATGGTCCACATATATTGTGTATGGGCCAGTGTATATCATCACTGCACGTTTCCAAAGGCTACAACACGCGCACGCACACACACACATGCTGTGTGTTGCTGATTGTACTTTGCCTTTGACCTTGGAGGGAAACGAACAGGAGACCCTGAAAGGGAGCTGTGAGTTGCTATGGACAGAACGAAACGTTGCTGAAGGCAACTGGGAAATGAATGAGACTTCTGGGGGGCTCCGGCTTTCACCAGGATGCTGGATTCATTGGCACTAAAGACAAGCAACTGGCCATTATTGATTGCCCTTTCGTGCTCGGTTGTTCCTCCAGACAATTCTCTCTTTGAATCAAGAGAGCTCTGAAAGAGTTCAACAACATTTTGACATTGAGCAGCATTTCCCTGCTTTCAAATGAGATCTGTGAAAAATGTGAACTGAAGACCTGGGTATTAAATTCAGTGCTCTGAATTATTGCTTACGAACAGAGTCAACTCTGAAGGGAAGCTCGCTGACCTCATAAACACAAACACATCTTGTTTTACAAAACTCTTATTTGTAAATGTCACTAATCAGAGAGGCCATCTTTAGTGGAGACAAGAGTTTTCCCTGAGCCTTTCAGCTGGCTAGAGCTGGGAGCAGGAGGGTGGCCCTGATGATGGCCCTTCATCTCTGGTCACAGGGCAGTGTGGTGCCTCCTACACCTGAGAGCAGAAAGTCGCCCTCCAAAGTGGTGGGCAGCCACTCCCAGCCAGCCTTTGAGAGGCCACCTTTCCTGCTTCTTTCAGAAATGCCTTTGTCTTCCCTTCCTTCTGCCAGTAAAAGGGGAATGATAAGACTTGCCTCACAAAAAAAGGATGGCATTATCTAAAATATGCCACGGAGGAGCAATAAAATAGGTTAAAGGTTAGTTAAGTCTTTAATATATGCATGATGGTGGTGGGTGGAGAAGCGTCCCATCAATTCTTCTGCCTCTTCCGTTACAACCTTAAGAGGAAAAAGGACGTTTCAGACTTTGGAGGACAATGGAGAATTAATCGTCTTTGCTTCGGAGGGATACAAGCTCCCCTTTCTTCACCACCTTTGGGTCAGATGAACATTCAGTGCTGGCGTTTGTGCCACTCCACAAGCAGCAAATTTGAGGGTGTCTTTTTGTGAGTTCCGAAGAGATTTTGGGCCACCTGCACCTGGGCCACCGTCCCTCTCCCTCCGGAGGGCAAGCAGGCAAATTTCTCCAGGTGCCGGCAAGGAAGAGTTCTCCTGAAACCCTGAGAAGTGCTTGCCTGCCATCTCGTGGTTCCAGCCAGCAGCAGATTTAACCCTGAGGTTGGAAACAAAGCAGTTTTAAAACATTTCCAACCATTGGAAATAAAAACATTGGGTCCAGCAGTTCTTTCTACTACGGCTTACTGGACTGAATGAAATGGCCACATGAACTGGATCCTCAGAGCTTTTTCTCGTCCAGAATCCTGAAGCTTTGCATGCCCTGGCAACGCCACAAGTGGAAGAAAGCAAGCAACCCCCGTTAAAAAAAGAAATTCTCCGAGGATGCCATTGGCCACGGCCATCCCCCTCCGGGAAAACCGCTGCGTGGCGCTTTGCTTTGGATAGGAAAAAGAAGAGCTCTGTTCTGCCCCACTGCAGGACCCAGAGCGAAGTGGGCATGGCCAGCTGTGGGGCACTTTCTCCGCAGGGGAGAAGTTCTAGCACTGGTGTAAGTCTGTGTGTCATGCACATCCTCGAGCATTTAAAACAAGTAAACCCTCGTAGAGATTGGTTCTTCTTTCCCTTCCTTCTTTCTATTTTACACGGCTGAAGGGGCTAAAGGAAGACATTGGCTCCCCTGTGACTCTGGAAGGTTTAATTCGATTTGGCAATTGAAGGATTTCCTTTATTTCCGTTAACTCCTCCTTAACGACTTCAAATAGTAAGGCTAGGCCTCAAGAGACAGAAAGCCCTCCTGCAGAGTGGACGTCTGTGGACTGCAAAGACCCCCATATGCTTCTACCGCAGACCCAGGCCCATTTCCCAGCAGGGTTGTTGTGACCCCCAAGCTCCTCAGGGGTTTCTCTTCTCCCTAGGAATAAATGGCAAGCTTTGGTTATATAAAAGGGATTTAAAATGCGACAAACACATGGCTGAGATACGAGCTGATTTACTTCTCCTACCTCCTTTAAAGATTGCTACCAACCTGCCTTCCATGGAGGACCTGTATCCTGCATGAGTCAAAAAGAGGACTGTGAAAATATCTACAGACCCCTCACATCCCAGACATAAACTGGTTCAACACCTTCCCTCAAAATGACACTATAGAGCCCTGCATACCAGAACAACTAGACACAAGGAGAGTTTTTCCCCCGAACGCCATCACTCTGCTAAAAAAATAATTCCCTCAAAACTGTCCAACTATTTACTAAGTCTGTACAACTATTACTGTTAATCTTCTCCTCACTTCTTATCACCCATCCCCTCCCACTTGTGACTGTATTGTGCTGTCCAGACAGATCAGAGTTAATGGGATTTGGGATAGTTAGTTAGGATTTGAGAGCTGTCCCCTTAAGGGAATGCATCATGGTAAGTGTATGTCATGTGGCCACATCTGTAATCCTGATTGGTCACTAAATTGACGCTTGTTGGGTTAGAGGAGGCTCCCTCACTCTTGCCTGAACACAGCCTCGTGGTAGCAGCTCTACCCCCTGTCTCTACGATATGGGATAAAAGAGATAACCATCTTTCTGCACCACAATTCAGATATGCAAAGGATTGGACATTAAGAAGAACCTCGTCATAAATGTGAGTTGATAGGATGCCTGATGAACCAATAAAAAAGACTTTGTATGGATGCTTTGTGGAGCTACTCTGTCTGTTTTATGCCATCCAGACATTAATAAAGCAGAACATGTATGACTGTAACTTTTGTCACTTGTATCCTCGCAATCTATATTGACTGTTTCCTAGTATGATTTGATTGCTTATAATACCCTATGACTATCATTAAGTGTTGCACCTGATGATTCTTGACTCTTGACGAATGTCTCTTTTCTTTTATGTGCGCTGAGAGCATTTGCACCAAGACAAATTCCTTGTGTGTCCAATCACACTTGGCCAATAAAAGAATTCTATTCTATTCTATTCTATTCTAAAGCCAGCTGCCCATGTATATAGGTTGCCCATGTAGAAACCCTTTGGGATTTCATGGGAAAATAAAGCAGAACATTACCTTTATTTTTCCTTATTCTTTATTTCCAAAAAAAGTGCAAAACATAAGCAATCTTCCAAGATGCACATTAAGAACACATTTAAATTAAACAATCTATACAAATAAAATGATAGGGGAAAGGGAGAGAAGAAAAATGAGAGGAAGAGAAAATAGCAAACAAAATCTAGTTTATATATTCAACTTACAGGTTTTTACACCGATCAATAGTTCAGCAGCTTTCCACTTTAATCCGGCATTATCCATTTGTGTCTATTTTCCCCACCAACATGGGATCCTTTTTCAGCCCTTTCATATCCCTTTAAATTTCCCTTTCATATCCCTTTTTGGACGTATCTGTGGAGATCCTTCCGAACCAATTTTTCAGTTCTTCTACCGTATATACCATAGCATGAATAATTGGGGAAGCTAGGAAAGAGCTGCTGGCTGGAAGAGGACCAGCAGGGCTCGATTCAGTTGGGGGATACAATAATTTTCTTAAGAAGGATTCAAAAACAAAGCAGTAAATCATCATATAACTTAGATTATTATACTAATATACCTTCCCTCTGTAAATTCCTACATAAATTCAGAAGCACGGAACCTGAGGGAATAAATAAAGTGCTTTAAATTAAAATTTTCCCTGAAAATAAATGTTAAATGTTGAGCAGAGAGAGGTTCCCCTAACCAAGGGAAATCGGTCTGAGACAGCAGGCGGCAAAGGCCCCCTTCGTGGTGGGACTTCTCTACACACCATCATTTGGAGTAGAAAGGAGACCCCAAAATTCCTTTCTTCCCCCCCCCCCCCCCGGGGACATCGCTGTACAAAGATGGCTTCCCTTGTGGAAGTGCATGAGCGAGTTATAAAGCTAGTATTGTTAAATTGAAATTGATTTAACAGAAACAAAAAAGTGACTTTAGTTTATATTAGCTTTAGGTTTCAACCTGCAGCTGATAGAATTTGAAGCCAACTCTCTCAAGAAAACTAGGTTGCCTTCTGAGATCTAAGGGAATGTTAAGTTTTAGCCTTCCTCCCCTCCCTCAAATCTTGTTTTGGGGTTGCAAGGTTTCCACATAGATGATACTATATAGTTACACTTTGGGGAAGAAATGAACAGCATGAAGGCACAGGGAAGAGCAAGACCCAAATCCTTCCTGGTCTAGCCTCTATTATGATGTAAGAGGGGAGCTATTTCTTAATTCGTTTTCATAACTGCCCACTTTACATGGTCTGTTATATTTATTTAGTCTGGGTCTATCAGACTTTGAAATTGGCAGAAATCCATCAAGACAGAATGAAAATCATTCAGATGTAAGCCAGACAGCCTCGGTGCATTAAAATCCTCAGCTTTCTTCAGCTTTGCCCATAATCTTTTTTTTAAAATGTAGCTTTGTCTAAGAAGAAAATCAACATTTAGCACAGAAGACTTTCTGCTTCTTTTGTAGCCCTTCTCAGATACTCTTGTAGGAAGTTAGCACCCACCTCTCTCCTAGAAAAATTGAAATAGCTTAGGAAATATTTAAAAGGCAGAATATTGTATCTCCCTGGATGAGAAAAGGAGAAACATGTTTTAAAGACAAAGCAGCTTCCTGCAGCTCCCTGCTGCCCCCCCCCCCCACTCTTCAGCTCCAGGGTGATGGGATTAAGGATGGCCCTCAGGTAACGATAGGATGACCCATCTCACCACATGGCACCTGGGAAGATTGCATCAGCCAACACTCAGGTGAAGCCAAGTGGTCCAGACCAAGCCTACAAAGTTAAGACCCCCACCCCTGGGAGTCTGACAGCCAATGGGATTCATTTCTTGTACAGGAACAGGATAAGGGTCTCTCAGCATCTTGGTCGGCCCTTCTTCCCTTCTCTTCTCACCTTGAAGCATGTGATCATCTTTCCTTCTCACTCTGGAGCTCCAGGCCATGTGGCCCTGTACACCATTAAACCTTCCAAGCAGCCTCCATGTTTCCAGTGTCTTTTTCCCCACTTGGAACTGAACCCAGAAGGATATTTCTTTCAACACTCTGAAGTAACATATGGAGAGAAATGCATTCCCTCCTCCAACCTCTGCCTGCCTTGAGAGGGAGAAGTGGGAGCTGAAGGCTTCATTGTGTCCATAGGGCTCCCAGCCTAAGCCTCCCACAGCCCCTGGGCCGGCTTCCAGAGCTCATCCGTGTCCAGTCCAAAAATGTTTCTTTCTGCAGATCGGAGCGGATACCTCCGGCCTTCACTCTGAGGGGTTTCCCGGGATCTTTGTGGCTGCAAATCGATGGCGCAATTTCTTAGTGGTCTGAGACAGCAAGTGAACAAAAGCTGCCATGGACGACTAAGGCTAATTTCATGGCAGGTTTTTAATTCATCCCAGGGAAAAAAATCAGATGCTCTCCCGCTGCACAAAACCCTCCCAACACCTGCCAATCCCAGATTTTGACTTCTTCCCCCTTGAACATGTAAGGATTGCCCCCCCACACATACACACACACACCCTGGGGGATGCAGGGCGCACTGGGAGACAGAGGTCAGAAGGGGCCAATTAGAGTCCAGGGTTCGCCTTGAAGGTCCCTGCCCTCTAAGTGAAAATGGCAAAATGCAGGCTAATACCACCTTGGTGGTGCAGGCTGTTAATCACTTAGCACTTAGCTCAATTGCCTGCAATTAGTGCAGGTTCGAATCCCACCAGGCTCAAGGTTGACTCAGCCTTCCATCCTCTCGGGATAGGTAAATTGAGGACCCAAGATTATTGGGGACAATAAGCTGACTTTGTAAAAATGCCGCTTGGGGAGGCCAGAAGCCCTAGTAATAAGCAGGCATATACAATGGAATGAAGGCTATTGCCGAGCACTTAGCATGGTGCTCTAAAGACTGTAAGCCACCCTGAGTCTCCAGAGAAAGGCAGCATATAAATGCAAATAAAAATAAAATAAAAATAAAAAAAATAATGCAGAGGCCTTCCAAGCTAAGTGGATGAAGAAACGCAAGAGACACCCAGGCAGGCAGGGAAGAAGAAAAGGACAACTCAGCCCTGGGAAAGGGGAAGGGGGGGAAGCAAAGAAAGGCGTTCTGGGAGATGCCCAGGAGACAATTGGCCTACTCCATAGTAGTAGAGGTAGCCTTGCAGGGCCTGTTTCTTAGCCTTGCAGAGGCTAAGCCTGTTTCTTAGCCTTGCAGAGGACCTGCGGAAAGGAAAGGAGCATGAACTCACCACACCTGCATGGATAGGGGGAAGGCAGGTTCTCAGGTGCCAGTCCTAAGGCCCCACCCCAAAATCCCTATTGTTGCTCCCACTCACCATCTTGGGGGGAGGAGCATTGTTTTGCATAAAAATGCCCCCTGCAGCTTCATTCAGGAGAATGGGTCCTTCTCTAGCTAGGAGGCCACCTGAGATGCTGGGTGGGATTGTCCAAAGAAGGCCAAAGAAGACGGGCAGGGGTCACGGCTGCCATCTTGAATTTTCCCCCCCTCCCCACAGATGAAGACCCTGTCAGAGGAGGCTGCAGGTAATAGATGGCAAAGACAGGAGTTCTTCATGCTGAAAACGAAGGGGGTGGAAAGAGGATAAGACGAAACCGCCATAAGTCCTGTGGGCTTTTTACTCACAAGTATTCCTGCAGGCGGAAATTCATACCCATAGAGCATCTCAACCCTACATTTCCTAGCTGGGTTTTTGCTTCTGAATCTTCTCCATCTGCCTCAATCGATTCCCCGACTGCTCCTTTCCTCTCTGAACCGCTGGCCCTGTTTTCTTCCCCTTGGCCAGATACATTTCCACATCCCTAGGAAAGGCAGCTTGCACAGGCAAAGCCAGCAACTGTTTTGGTTGTGTGTTCATGTAAAATATTTCTCTTCTCCCACAGCTTAGGCACTCCGCCCAGCTTACAACAATATTTACTACGGTACAAAAACATAATAAAACACCACAGAAAAATGGAATATTCCCCCCCTCGCAGAGATCAACACCAATTAACTGAGCTACTTGGATCCCAATAAATGGGATGAGTAATGAATACCAGGAACTTTTCCGAAATGGCTGGAGAGTTATTTTAAGATCTGTGAGTCCTCTTCTTCTTCTTCTTCTTCTTCTTCTTCTTCTTCTTCTTCTTCTTCTTCTTCTTCTTCTTCTTCTTCTTCTTCTTCTTCTTCTTCTTCTTCTTCTTCTTCTTCTTCTTCTTTCTCCTCCTCCTTCTTTCTTCTTCTTCTTCTTCTTCCTCCTCCTCCTTCTTTCTTCTTCTTCTTCTTCTTCTTCTTCCTTCTTCTTCCTCCTCCTCCTCCTCCTCCTCCTCCTCCTTCTTCTTCTTCTTCTTCTTCCTGGTGATTCCATCCCTTGAAACCTCCTCGGTGGCCGGCCATTCCAACCATGGGGTGGGGGGAACCCAGGAGAGTCCAGCTGAGCGGCAGAGGTTCCTCCAGGACTCCCATCTGCTCTGACAGGGAACAGGCTGACCAGACACCGCTTGGTTGATGGTTGGTTGATCTGGGGGGAAAGTAGTCGAAACAGGCCCCCCTGACAGGGCTTCTTGATCTCCATCTGGCTGAATCCCCATCAGAACCAGGAACTGTCTTGGAAATCAGTTAAAGTAACTCGGTTAAACTTAGTCCTGGCTTATCTGTTGAGGATCAGCTGGTCTTTTGATTGATCTAGTGACCTGAATTCAGGATTCTTCTGTGTGGGTTGATATAGACCTCTGCCTGGGGCACATTTTATGGACCAAACCAATGGCCTGAATCAAACTTGATTTGTTGAGCTGAAGCTGATTTGAATTTAATCAACAGTGCAAAGCAGATCTTGGGTGATTCGTGTACCTAATCTTTCCTTCAATTAACACATTATTACATAAGAACAACACATACAGTACACAAACACCACAGAGTCATATAGTTAATAGCCTCCATTCCTATAATTTATGCCAAAAAAACCTAGCCTGGAACTGCATGTCGTTTAGAAAGATGGACACCATTATGAACACTTGGAATCAGGGAGCCTTTATCAGACCTCACTTAGTTCCCAAAACGTTTTCTGAAGAGATTGGTCTGGACACTCATTCTTTCAGTCTTTCCCAAAGATTGGTCTGCATTAAATTACCCTGTGAATTGGCCACTTGCTTTTAGAACTAAAAAGTTGCCGATGTTTTAACATTTCCACACAGAAGGCAGAAATAGCTTCTTCGTGGTGAGTTGCTCCACCCAATTTCAGAATTCTCTGCTGCTTAAAGGGGGACAAAATAAGCATATTCAGCCTCGATCTTTGGGAAGCAGCTGTGGGATAGGAAGGTCAAGCAAACTTTAAAAAAAAAGATCAATCCATTCATGTCCAAATTCTCTTTCATTCAAGTTTTGTGTCTTTGCTGAAGTCTGCCCTTATCAGGCTCCCTCTGGCCTCTCACTTGACCCTGATACCTGCACTGCAATAACGTTTCCTGCACACACACGCACACACACACTGCATGGGTCATATGTGAGACTTCACAAGGTCAAGGCTGTCCTTTAGAGCATGCAAGTGAATGGGGAAAGGATTACGGCCCTTCCTCAGTGTTGAAAAGCGCATCCACTTGATTCTTCAAAACTTCTACCCTTACGAATGTACGAGGAACAAGTCAGCCGAGGGGAAGGAGGAGGCCCTGAGCCTTCAAACTCCTCTTAGAAGTTGCTTCTCACTTGAGACAAAACCATTGATGTGAGCTGGCAATTCGTGATTTCAGGGTTTTGATATGTTTTATCTCCAGCGAGAACCAGATTCCAATTTTGTTTGAGGCTTGAATGGAAGAAATCATGTCTGAAGCACTGGGTTCAACTCAGATAAAATAGATTCTGTGAAAGGTATTTTCATGCCTGTTCATCGGGTCTCGAGACCCGCCTGGAAACACCACCTGGGTTAAAATCTGTCTCGCCCTCATTCAAGAGGAGGAGGAAGCCCATCTCTCCCTGGGCTGAATTCCGGGAGACGGTGGCTCTCCTACGATTTTCAGCCATTCGTCCTCAATCAGCTTAACTTATGCTGGGTCACAAGATGAACGTTCGTTAAACCAGATGTAATAACGCACATTATTATTATGACACAGAGGTGGTCCTTGAGATACGACCATGGTTGGAACTAGACTCTCAGGCACTGCGTGAAGTTCACCCGCCTGCTTCTCTCAGCAACTACAATCAGATAAACAGATAACAGATAATCAGAGTTGGAAGGGACCTTGTAGGTCATCTAGTCCAACCCCCTGCCCAAGCAGGAGACCTTATACCATTTCTGAAAAATGGCATCCAATCTCTTCTTGAAAGTCTCAAGTGATGAAGCTCCCACAACTTTCGAGGGAAACTTCTGTTCTGTTGGTTGATTCTTCTCACTGTCAGAAAATTCCTCCTTATTTCCAGGTTGAATCTCTCTTTCTTCAGTTTCCATCCATTATTCCTTATCTGGCCTTCAGGTGCCTTGGAGAATAGCTTGACCCCCGCCCTCCAAGGACCACCTTGGATAGCATGGTATTTGTGACATGGCTGCATGTATGTAAGCTTTCATATTTTGTCAGCTAGGTGGCAGCACTTTGCTGAATTCGACCTGCCTTGAAAATGCTCAATCAGCCTGGTCTGGGATCGGAGGCCACCAGAGGATTCCAGGGCTTGGATCTTGACACTGAACACACACAAACACACACACACACACACACACACACACACACACACGGGGGTGGGGGAGGGGCAGGCAGTAGCAAACCAGTTCTACCCACTCTGGGTTAGAGCACGCCATGAATGTGTCCAAGTAGTTGACGGGAGTCAAGGGGTGCAGAGCAAAGATCTAATTCACGTTGTCTTCTAGATCTCTGGTGGTTTCTAGTGAATGAGCAAACATCTCAGCTTCTGCCTTAACTCTTCTGGAAAGTTAGGGTCCCCAAACAAGTGACGCTTGGAACTACCTGAATTCAAATGAAGGGTTCACCGGGTAGGAGCATAAATCTAAGTGAGCAGAAAAAGGGGCATAATAAATTAATTCCTTAACCAGTCAATTAGGACAGAGCTATTAATATAATGTCCTTTCCAGAAGAGAGTTTTCCCCATAGATCAAGGGGGAAATGCTAATTTCCTCCTTGTTTTTCTCATCGGAAGTTAAGTCCAACAGCATTGCTGACTCCCTTCTCTCTCTTTTTCATGTGCATAAATCTGACTTCCATTTTCATTCACTCTTTTTTACTTGGGTGGGTAGCTTTGTAGCTTTCATCCTGACTTGTGTGACACTTCCTTGAATGTCCAAGATTCCAGTATAATATACACTTTTTATTTCAAAAATTGACAAAATAATGGTCTTTTTAAAGGAATGTGTAGAACACCAGATATTTTTTGTAACAGATTAATCTTATTCTTTTAAATTCTTTCTTTCTTTCTTTCTTTCTTTCTTTCTTTCTTTCTTTCTTTCTTTCTTTCTTTCTTTCTTTCTTTCTTTCTTTCTTTCTTTCTTTCTTTCTTTCTTTCCACTGAGTCAGTGCTGACTTCTGACAACTGTCTGGATGAGTCCCTGTGATTTTCTTGGCAAGGCTTTTCAGAAACGGTTTGCCCTTGCCTGCTTCCTGGGGCTGAGAGGGAGTGACTGGCCCAAGGTCACCCACTTGGCTTTGTGCCTAAGGGGGGATTAAACTAATGGCCTTCTGCTTTCTAGCCTGATGAACACCAAACTGGCTGCAGTCCAATCAAACACACACACAAGAGCTGATCCTAGCAGTACATATTGTCCACTTCTTCTCCTCCCCCCCACACCACTCTCTCTTATTCTCATCATTTACACAAACATATAAATATCTTAGAAATCTGGCATTTTTGGATCTGGTTCAGTTCAATGCAGACTTTTCTATATTTGCTTACAATTTCATTAATGTAATAAATGAAATGGAATTTAAACGATGGAGACTGATGGATTATTTCCTTCTGGAAACTTTGCAGGCTGAAATTTATTTCTGCAGTGCTGCCCATAAATTATGCTTATATTTTCTGCTACATGCAGGAGAGAGAAAAAAAACATTACCTGCTTAAAAAAACCCTCTAAAATTCCTATTTGTTTCCAACTATAATAATGAAAGCCAAATGTTGAACAGTGGGATAAATGCACAGGCATTATTTTAACAACAAGTAGCTAGAAATCAGATCCATTTTCACATTTTTGCCCAATGGGAACAGGCAGCAATTCCCAAGCCAGCTGAAGGGAGGGAACTCCAGTGCCGGTAGGGACAAGATCTCGTTTAGGGTAGGAAATGCGTCCTGTGCCATCCAGAGCACAACTCCAAAGCTTCTGAACGCTGCTATCATTCTCATCTTAGAGGCATGCGCTAAAGACCCATGCTGTGCAGCTGAATGGCGAGACTTTGATTGAATGAACTCTTCGGGGTAATCCCACCGGCAAAGGAAGGGTCTGAGGCTAAATTAGTAGACCAGCAAAATACTGCTGACATAATATACTTAAATTTCAGCAAGGCATTTGACAAAGTAGACCACAACCTACTTCTTAGTAAGCTAGAAAAAAGTGGAATAGATAGCACCACCACTAGATGGACTCGCAACTGGCTGGCAAACAGTACTCAACAAGTAGTCCTTCATGGGTCTAAGTCTACCTGGAGGGAAGTAAGCAGTGGAGTGCCACAAGGTTCCGTCTTAGGCCCAGGACTCTTCAATATCTTCATTATTGACTTAGATGAGGGAATAGAAGGAGAATTTACCAAATTTGCAGATGATACTAAACTGATAGGAATAGCTTACATCCAAGAAGATAAGCTCAAGATCCAGACGGATCTTGACAGACTAGAATACTGGGCCATATCTAACAACATGAAATTGTGCTGTCCAGCCAGTGTAAGGGAATTGGATAATTAGATAGCAATTGTGAGCTATCCCCTTAAGGGAATGCATCATGGTAAATGTAGTTAAAGGTATCCTGGGAAATGTAGTTCATGTCACGTGGCCACATCTGTAATCCCGATTGGTCACTAATTTGACCCTTGATGGGTTGGGGGAATTATTCTCACTTTTGCCTGAATTCCCTGACTCATGGCAGCTGCTTTCTATCGCTACGAGATGAGTTAGGAGATAACCATCTTTTACTTTTCTGTATTCTCTACAAATCAGATATGCAAAGGAATTGGACATAAAGAAGAACTTCATCACAAATGTGAGTCATGAAGTTACCTGATGAACCAATAATAAATACTTCGTATTTGTTGAGTTTATCTACCTCTGTAAAAATGCAATGTAGAGAAAAGTAAAGTCCTACACTTAGGCAGGAAAAACCAAAAGGACCCATACAGACTGAGTGAAACCAGGCTCAACAGTAGGAACTGGGAGAGGGATCTTGGAGTCTTAGTGGACAACCAGCTAAATAGGAGCCAGCCGTGTGCAGCAGCAACCAAAAAAGATAATGCAATTTAGGAGGGGATACAATCAAGATCAAGGGAGGTACTAATACCACTCTATAAAGCCTTAATAAGACCACACCTAGAGTACTGCATCCAGTTTTGGTCACCACACTATAAAAAAGAGATTAAGACTCTAGAAAAAGTACAGAGAAGAGCAACCAGGATGATTAGGGGATGGTTGGAGGCTCAAACATATGAAGAATGGTTGCAGGAACTGGGCCTGGCTAATCTACTAAAGAAAAGGACCATGGGAGACAGGATAGCAATCTTCCAATATTTGAGGGGCTGCCACAGAGAGGAAGAAGGGGGTCAAGCTATTTTCCAAGGCACCTGAAGGCCAGACAAGGAATAATGGATGGAAACTGAACAAGGAGAGATTCAATCTGGAAATAAGGAGAAATTTCCTGACAGTGAGAACAATCCACCCATGGAACAGAA
Source organism: Bungarus multicinctus (assembly GCA_023653725.1). Taxonomy (NCBI): domain Eukaryota; kingdom Metazoa; phylum Chordata; class Lepidosauria; order Squamata; family Elapidae; genus Bungarus; species Bungarus multicinctus. The sequence goes on from CM042848.1 coordinate 812,605, forward strand.
GTTGCCCTCAGAAGTTGTGGGAGATTCATCCCTGGAGGCTTTCAAGAAGAGACTGGACTGCCATTTGTCAGAAATGGTGTAGAGTCTCCTGCTTGGGTGGGGGGCTTGAACTAGATGACCTACAAGGTCCCTTCTAACTCTGATTATCTGTTATCTGAGGTGGGATGACCTTGCAGCTGAACTTATCAGATTTCAACAAGAGAGGCAGCATCCAATTGAAATCCCTGGGAGACCTCAGGACTAGAAGAGGCCCAATAAGTCACTTCCCTCATTGGTAACAAGAAAAGTGCTCAGAGGGAAATCAATGAAATCCCCGAGTCCATCGCGAAGGGCAATGCTGGCCTTATGCCGGCTCTTGTTATTCATGGCGTGCTCAGCTTCTCCAAGTAGCTTTCAAAGTACCTTTATAGTGCTTTGTTTTTAAATGCCAAAAGCCCTTCAGATTCATCCACGACAATCCTGTAAGATGCAGCTGTGCAACCCCGTCTCCCTTTTTGGGGGAAGATGGGCCTGAAGAGGAGGAAGACTTGCCGGTTCAACACATTTCATTTTGACTCAGGACCACTGAAAAAAGGCCTCACCCCCTCGGCCCTTTGGCATTCTCTGCACTGAGCGCTTCGGAGGTTTCGTTTAGGTTTGGATAGCACGTATTTAATCCTTATCTGAGCCACATCCAGTTGGTTAACTTTTGGCAAGTGACCTGGAATTGCGATCTGATTTACGGCACTGAATTCAAGGCCTTTGGAAAACCAACAGCAGCCCTTGTCATGTATCTGGGGGAAAGCCTGTGATGCGAATATCCCATCAATGCCCCCGTCCATGTCTTCTTTTATCCCAGTGGCTTTGGCTAATAAGCCGCCCTAATCCGTTCTCCATTCAGGGAAGTTCAGACCTCACGGGCTCCACTTACACACTGAACTCCTCGTGTCGGTTGAGCAACAGTTTCTTCTTATGCCGCCTCTCTAGATTAAACCACGACTTGGAAGAGTCCATCTGATTTCACCTCTTTTCTTACTTCCCACTAGGTGAGTCTGCGCGTGTTTCATTGACATGGATGGAAATGTCGCCCCCTCCCCCCCCCAAAGCCTTCAGGGTGCTAGGAGAGGCTCCTTCTTGGGGTTCATTTTATAGGCAGGGCCCATAAATGCGTCTTTGCACAATTCCACTCTCCAGCACAGGGTTATATAAATCTAGACCATTATCACTTGCCTCTAATTGTCTCTTGATATTAGAAAAATATTTCATGAAAACAGCTTTAGATTCAAAGTAGGAAAAGAAACAAGCTGCCCCACAGCCACAGCCTCTGAAGATTAAAAAAAAAAGCAGATTGAGAAACGAGCTTCAGTTTAGAGGAAATGCTTAAAATAAAAGTCCGCTTTCCCTTAAGCCACGGGGGAAGAGAAACCCATTCTGCTACCCTAATATTTGCTTAGTTCCAGCCCTTTCTTAAAATAAAGATGGAAAGGGAGAAGATTGAAAATTCCATCTTTATTTTATTTGGAGAAGACTTTGCCTTCTATGTTCTCATCCCCCTAAAATGAAAATAATCTAAGCGATCGGCTGAAGAGAGAGAGTTCCCGAAAAATAAACAGCTAGGAAACAAAGTCAAAGAGTAAAGAGGGGCACATCGGCCTCTGTTTACTCCAAAGGGGAGTGATGCAGCTTCTAAAAACTCAAATTAAGCCCTTGCATTTTCTCAGGCAGGCATCTTTCTGGTTCTAATCAGCAGGATTATTTTCTCTCTCTCTCTCTCTTTCCTGTTTTCTTCTGATCTCAGAAATGGAAGGGAAGAGAAGCTTCTAGATTTGTTCTTTGAGGAACAGAATCCTTGGTCTCGCAAGATCTTTCTTTCTTTCTTTCTTTCTTTCTTTCTTTCTTTCTTTCTTTCTTTCTTTCTTTCTTTCTTTCTTTCTTTCTTTCTTTCTTTCTTTCTTTCTTTCTTTCTTTCTTTCTCATGTGTTGTATATTGCTTTAATAATAATTTACTATTTTATGTCATTTTGGTAACATTTTAATATTATTGTAGTTACGTATTTGTGTACCTTGTGTTCCTAAGGCTAAACAATCCACACGTATTTTGTGCAGCTGTCCCCCTGGCATTATTGGCCGGAGGGCGTCAGGGAGAAGGTCCATGGAGGCCAGACGCAGGAGGCCCTTGTCGACCGCGAGATCCACAGGGGCAGGGCATCCTCCACAGGCCCCTACCGATTGGCCCAGGGGCTCCGCCACATGCCGCCCCCTGTGTGGCTGGGGCTCTTGTGTGCCTGTGAGGTTCCTCTGGGATGGCGGAGCTCCAGGGAGGAACTGAGGGCCTTCTGGAGGTGAAGCCCCACAAGAGCTCCCAAGGGCCCCGCAGTGGAAGGAGGAAGAGTGAAGCTGCTAACCCGTCTCTAGAGCCTTCGTGGAGCCACTTCACCACTCGTGATGCATCTGCAGATGGCCAACTGGTGGCCCTGTTTCAGGGGACCAGGCTCCCCCTGAGTAAGGAAGAGGCAAGGGAATCCTTTCCAGGGATGCTCTGAGGAATATTCTCAGCACCGGACAGACAAAACGGTCACCCGACTTCAGATGGGCTCCAGCTGGACAAGTGCTTGGGAAGGGACCGACACACCTCTGAGCTCCCTTTTCTTGGAGGCCTGCCTTTTCCAGAGTGACTTCTGCCCCATGGAAAACTCTCCCCCACACACATACACACCCAAATTTAGCCCTATGGAACTGGCTCTTTTCCCAGGGATTGGGACGAGGGAAGGTTGGGGGCCTGGGGGTGGTTTTGTGGCACACATGATAGGATCCCTCTTCTATTTGTTTCAGAAGGGACAGCCAACATCTTCTTGGGTTCTGAGGCTGCAGTGCAGTGCAGCAACCAATGGCCTTGGGGCTAATATGCCCATTAATAGATTTTAATCCTCCCCCAAATAAATTCTGTCTGAGTACAGCGCACAGGACTGCATTAGGAAGCCTTGATGGGCTCTGAGACTGCATCCGTTGCATGTCCAAGGACTGGTTGGCCATTGATTTGTCTTCCAGGAAACTAAAGCTCTTGCCTTTTGCATTTCTTGGAATACTTACTGAAGCAAAAAATCCTTTTCTCCTGTTTTCTGTTTCCGTCTTCCCCTTAAGTAAGGCAGGCCAAAAAGTGGAGGGAGGAGAAAGCAGAAAAGGCATCCGGTGTGTTCAGAGCAAAGGACAGCTGCCCATTAATCAAATCTGCCAGACAGTTTAGCATCTCCCTTTATTGCTGCTTTAAGCTACAGAGTGGAGTTTTTAGAAGACGGCCCACCTGATCAGAACAGGACAACTCAGGGCGGCCGACTTGAAGTGGGAGAACTTGACATGGCCAGCTCCCTGCAGGACAATTCAACAATTCAATTTAATTATTTAAAATAATTATAAAAATATATTTTAACTTTTGTCATTCACGTTTCCTTTTGTCCCTCCTTTGGCATCTTTTTTTAAATGATTCCATTCCACTATTTCTTCCATATTAAATGTGTAACTCTTGTCCCGCAGAGAGTTGGGCATGGCGAATTGGCTGCAGTGAGTTGTTGTAGACCCCGCTGGAAAAGCAACGTAACAAAAAGCTTGGATACCTCCCATTGCTTGGAAAGGAGAAAACTGTCTACAAAATCAGCCCCCGCCCAAAAAAATTGGGTGTTATTTAAATAGGGTGACAATAGACGTTGACAATAATGTGTCGTGTTGGGTCTTCAGAATGAGATCAATGCAAGTACTTCATAATCAGGATGTGCAAATATCCCTCTTAAGAAACAGGGCGCCCTTTCCACACCACAAAGAGAGAACCAGGGCAAACCAGAACGCCAACAAGAAGGGCCATCCTTGCCAAAGCTTATGATATCTGTAATTATTTCCCAACTATAGAGCAGTATAAGGAGTGCCTAGTGAGAATGAGTCTTTATATTGTCCATCCTGGGTGCTCTTTCCAATAATTAAATAGACTCGTCATAGAAGGGTCAACCTTCTTATTACAGAATAAGCCATGTGGGAAAAAAACTTGAACAGCCTTGAAATAAGCATAGGGATCTTTCATTCTCACAATTAACATTTCTCATATCAGTCAACTTTGTATTTTAATATAAACTCAGCATATAAAGCTTCCAAATAAAACAGAATATCCTAATAGGGATGAAAAATATGCCTCGTATTAAAAACAATGCCCCAAGCTACCAAATGTAATATTCCGTGTCATTTTCGAAGTAGGCACCCCTGACATTTTGTTTCCCACAGGGCAGCTGAGAGCCAGCTCCTATCGAAAAGGATTACATAACTCCGTTTACCAAATAAATACAATATTCTAAAGCCAGTGAACCAAAGTCCCCAATGGCTCCGTTCTGTCCTGCCTAGAGGCTTCTCTCTGTCTGCTTGTGGGTCTCCCAGGCTGAGAGCATCTCCCAGCATCTCATCCGAGGTTTTCTCCCTCCCTCGCTCTGGAGGGGCAGCTGAGGGAGGGTTTCCCCAGTCCTGGTCCAGCCCTTGAAGCCCTCCATGCAGAGATGGTCTTCAGCAGGTCCTGACCAGTTCTGGAGAACCGGGAGTGGAAATTTTGAGTAGTTCAGAGAACCGGCCAATCCCACCTCTGACTGGCCCTGCCATCCCCATCTCTTCTCTGCCTCCCATTGAGTCCCAGCTGATCGGCTGGGTCCTCTTTTGTTTCCCAGTGTAGGAGAAAGGAGCTGGAAAGCAGGTTAGTGGGGTGGAGAGGGAGTGGGATTTTGCAGTAACCTTCCCCCAGGAGTGGGGACCAAGCCACACCCACCAAGCCACGCTCACAGAACCAGTAGTAAAAAAATTTGAATCCCACCACTGCCTCCATGCCACGTGGCTGTCAGCCTGGAAATCTCTTCCTCCGGGAAGCTTTGGCCTCACCTTCCCTGCGCTTGGGGCCAGAGCAACCGCTCGGTCAGAGGTGGCCCCCCGCCCCAGCCCTGCAAGTTGGAGGATCTGGGTATGATGTTGGGTTTTTTCCCCCCTTTCTTTCTTTCTTTCTTTCACAAAAGATGCCAGGAGACACGGTAGAAGCCTCCAAATACCTGCAGGGCTGCCACGCAGAAGAGGAAAGGGTCCCTCTTCCACTTAAAACAGTTGCCTACTTCTGCCCGCCTGCCAGGCCCTCCGCCGGGCCCAACCTGGTTCTGCAGTTGGACCCCCGGTTGTCATGCCAGGCTTGCCCCTAAATGAGGCCTAACAAAGGGAGGATTCACGGTGCCTGTTTCCCAATCGCTTGGTCAGAACCAGGAGAGTTGCTTGCCAGAAGACAGAGATCATGTGGCTCTGCTGAGACACAGCTGGAGATGATCCTCTTCTCTCTCGCCTCGTGTCAGGTGGTTTTATTTAAGGGCTGGTTTTGCACTCTGATATTATGTGGAATAATCTTGATATTAGATGTTGGTGAAGGACAGTATTTAAATACTTTGAATAAACAGTGACATCAAGTCCTTGGTCCCTGACCAGCACTTTCTACAGTTTCATAGGAAATATTTAAAACACAAAGGATTAGGGAATTAAGAGGAGGGGAAGGATAAAATATTAAGCACGTGAAATATACATAAAATGGGCCTTAAAATCATATAAACATATACAATTAGGAAATGTAGCAGCTAAACATTGATATTGTACAGTGTTCAATACTGGTAAAATTAAGACATATCTGAGCACTGTAACACTAAATAATTACCTTCCAACATGTAATATATTAAGATATTATCAGTTTACATATAAACCAATAATCTTCTAGTGAATTTTATGGGAAGCTTTTATAATTTCATAAAATAGTAAAAATGCAATAAAAGGAAATGTTATCCTATATCCTGTGCTTTTTTTATTCAGCTGCACCATATCTGACAAGTTGCCAAGTATTGCATTATTGCAGAGAAATACATCCTTACAGATAATATAAAATTCATGAATTATTAAATCACTTATTATCAGGAGCGTGAGGGAAACAAGGAAAGGATTAAGTTATGTTCCACTGTCCCCTGCAGTGAGCAGCTTTTACATTATCTTCTACCTGACACTAAATACAGTGGCACAAAACATATTATTATTAATAATAAATATCATCGTAATAAACTTGTTAAATTGCTTTGTATGTCACCTGAATTGCTTTAGCACTTCTAGTAAGCACATCATAATATCATGCATGAAATCAGAAACAGCCACAAAAACAGAAGAAAAATAGCCCTAGACGGCCTCAGGACCCTCCCTCCCTCCCTCCCCCCTGCCAGAGGGGCACAGCCTTCACGGAGGAGGGGGATCCATCATGGGGGCCCCATCACAGCCTGGCCACAGAAGCCAAGAGGGACCTACCCTGGGCCTTCTGGGCCACAAGATTCTCTGCAAAATCCCTTTTGCCTAAGCAAAGAACAGCCAGGCAGGAGGTTGTCTGAACGGCCTGGGAAACTGCAGTAAAAGGACGCCCTTAAAGCAGCAGCTGCAGCCGCCTCTTGAGAGGGGAAAAGTGCCAGGGCCTTTCCACTGATCATATGCCCCAAGGGGGGGCAGAGAGAATACTTGTAGCTCAGGGTTGAAGTGAGGGGTCCCTGGTGCCCTCTGAGACAGGCGGGGCTTCTCGCTGGCTTTTCATGACCCAGCTAGGTAACATCCTCCATGCTGGTGGGTGTAGGGTTTGTTTGGTCCCATTATCATATATCCGCACGAATGGCTTTGGTGGGCGTGTTCTTGCTGGCTCCCCAGGGAGGCTGCTCTTTGCTGCTTGTTATACTTCCCTTAGATGGGACCCTTGAAACTCTTCCCTGCCATCCTCTCAATGGCAGCCCATAAGAGGGTCTTGCCTTTCGGAACGGTCCCTCTTTTGGAAGAGGAAGCCAGAGGTGGAATCTGGCATCTTTGCCCCAGGACAGAGTCAATAATGATAATGATAACGATAACAACAGCAGCAGCAGCAGCAGCAACAACAACAACAACAACAACAATAATAATAATAATAACCTTCAACAGCTGGTACCCAGGCTTGAATTTGTAACGGTTTTAGGGTTTGTTCATGCCAAATGCCCCTGGGGTGGGGCTGCCTGAAGACGAAAACAAGGAAGCACTGGCCCAATTTGGAGAGTGGACAATCTGGGAATGTCTGCCTTTGAAAGACCCGCGGACAGAGGCCGTCTTCTCCACTGCGATGGGGTGGCCTTTCCCGCTTGCTGACACAAACACCGGTGCTGCCGGTGTAGCCGGGCACTGAAGAAGGCGACCCATCCTCGGGTGGTGGGGAGAACCCCCATGACTTCCATCACTGAGCCCAGCAACTGGAAGGGAGAGCCAGCCCTGGTTTCCCTGCTTTTAAAAGTCTGGTGGGAATCCAGCTCTGCTTTGTGCCAGAGGGGAGAGGCAGGCGGCTTTTGCTTAAGACCAGAATCTGAGGGGCCTTTTTTGATGTCCGTCAAAGGAGAAACCAGCCGTCTTTCGCATCAAAGCTGCTTCACACCCGAAGGACTAACTGACACGTCAAAAGCTAATCTGGGTGGGATTTAATGCCTTTTCTGACACCTGATTCTAGGGTGGAAAAAGGCAAAAGATGGCAAAAAAAGAGAAACAATTGCTATTTGCCTCTTTGTCCTGAGCATAATTTGCCAGTTATGTTGCTGTTGTTGTTATCCTCTCCATTGTCATCATCATCATCATCGTGGTTTTCGGTCCCTTTGTGATTTTCAGTTACAGAAAATTCAAGGTTTCAAGAGAGCAAGAGAAGCTTTGCTTAAGGCCCTCACTCAGTTTTGTGACACTGGGAGCTGGAAGTGATTTCAGCTGAGTGCCAGCAGTCCTCATTTAGTGACCGCAATTGGGACCAGCAACTTGGTTGTTAAGCAAAGCATTTACTAAGTGAAACCCATGAAGGTGCTTACAACGTCCCTTCAGCTTTCCTTTCCTTTCCTGAGCTGTGAAGGTTGCAAATGCTGCAAAAGGTCATTGTGTACAAGGCAGTCACTAAACGAAAACTGACTGTATATTAACTGGTATATATGTGTAGAAAGTGAGTATTTAAAAAAAATTCACATGCACGATGGAAAAGGACTTTTTTTCCAGTTTCACAACTGCTTGTCCTGTCCTGCCTGGGCCCGGGGGAGGCAGCCTGGAGGGTTCAGGAACAAGGTTCTACACCAAGGTGGAACATTCCAGAACGTTTTGACCGCTGGGCCGGAAAGGTGGTGAACTCTGTCCTGACTCTGCCAAAGCGGACCGAGTTTGAGCCAGCGGCTTCTGCCCCTCTGCAGAGAGAGACCGTGGAAACATTTGTTCTTATGACTTCCGTGAGGAATAAGAGATGCCACTTCTTTCGTCTTTATTTTTTTTTTCCCTCTATTTCTCAACTTTTTCTTTCTTTCCTCGACCTTTTGGGCCTTTCTTTGATTCCTTTCAAAGTCACGTGAGGCTTTCTGAATTTAGGATCAGAAGCCTCCCCTGCGCTGGGAGCTGCTCATGGCGGCAAGATAACCTTAGAAGCTGCTTGCAAGCCAGGACCTTCCTTACGGGAAGATTATGAACCTGCCTGTTTTTTTAAAAAAGGGGGCTTTTCTATCTCTGCATCTTATTATTGTCTGAACTCGCAGGACATTGAGAGCGGGAGGGTCCTTGTGAAACCCGATCCAGGGCCCCGGTGACCCTGAAGGTTTAGAACTGCAGGCCAAGCAAGCGGCTTTTCTGAGGTTCCTGCCGCCATGCTTGTGAGGGCAGGCAGGATGCAGAGGGCGGGAGACGCGACGGGCACCCAGCCAGAACCCAGGGCTTCTGTCGTTACACGTTCCCCGCAGGGAAAGATACAAAGGAGAGTTATAAGTGGGCCCTATTCAAGGAGATCGCGGGACACTCAGCACCGGGTGGGAGGAAACCCTGGAATGTTATTAATAGCACGTAATTGGGGGTATGAACAAAGCCTTCGTGAGGGTCCAGGATCAGCATTTCATGCAGCTTCACACGGATGAGGCCCCTTTAAAAGTCAACAGAAGGGACATGAAAAGGTAGAAAACCATGGAGATCCAAACTGACAGCTAATATAGGTGCTTCACCTACACATTCCCCGTTGTGTTTAGGAGAGCAGTATGGCTATAGCTTATGGATGGCCACGCCTTGGAGAAAGGCTCTCCAATCCCCAGTCCGTGGCCCGTTAAAGATCAGGCGGCACAGCTGGAGGTGAGCAGTGGGTGTGCAGAGCTGTGCATGCCCTGGATCCAGGTTGAGCGCTCCTCTTCCCCCCTCCCCCCAGTTCCCCCTCATGGTCTCCTTCAAATCGGCCCCTGAAGTCAGAAAGTTTGGGGGCTGCTGACTTAGAGCCCCAAGGAAAAGGGGATAACAACCTGAGGACCATTCGGTTGCAGTAGAGTTTGGGGGGTTGTGTCAATTGGAAGGGTGCATGTCATGAATTGTGGGTGTTGTAGCTGTAACTGTGAGGGTATGATTGGTTACGGCTGGTTGTAGGGAAGCCATTTGGGGCCATGTTCTGGAACTAACCGGCATGATGGTCCCCAGTTAAGGCTGGCTGCAAAGGAACAAAGATGAATAACTTGGCACTGATCCCTTGGTGTACACATTTAGTATGGATTTAATTGATCAATAAATAATTTCCCTTTAGGGTGAATAGAATATCAATTGCTATGCATCAAATTCATGTTTTCTCCAGAAAGTTGTATTGTGATGCCAACCTAGGCCCCCTCCTACCAGATTCAAGCCACACATCTGGCTCGCTCCATTTCATTTGTTTAGGGAATGAAACACCATTTCATTGGAAGTGAGCTCGGCTCCTGGGGAACTCCACGGACAGGTGAAATCCATGCGAAATTCTTGGCAGTGACTTGGAGATGCTTTTTCTGTTACCATCTGGGAAGTTTTCCAACTTCCAGTCTAGCCACGGCCCTGGGATTTCCTGGGATTCCTCCCGTCCAAGTCGTGGCCGGGGATTAATTTGGCTCCTGAGTGAAATTAATTTCCACGGGGCTCCAAAACAAGAAAATGTTTCTTTTTTCAAAAACCCATAGAGAGGAGACAGTCCTTTCCATGAGGATAAGGTGGGCCTAGCCTTGATTAGCCTGTTTTCCTTTATTGCAATGAATTTTTATAAGTGCTGAACAGGAGAGAAGGCACACTGCTAGTCTGAAAATGTATCTTTCCCCCCTCAAAATAGGATCCTCCTGCAGATCCTGGCCGCATCTGACCAGCAAGTCAGGTACGCCCAGTGGGTGCCTTTGCTAGTCCTCCCAGGGAGTTTCCCCTCAGCCAGGGTAGCCCAGAATGTAGACGTCGCTCATCCGTATGTTAGCTAGTTGCGACTTTAACCATCTGGGTGAAAGAGAAAGTCCGTATCTCCTTCCTTTCCCATAAAGCCACACTGCAGTGAGGCCAGGAATGGTCTGGGGTAGCTTCTATTAGAGCTGGATGCACACTTCAAGGAGGAGCCTTCATCTCAGGGGCTCCTGGGAAGGGGGGAGGGGTAAAAAATAAAGATGGCAGCTGCGGCCCCTTGGTTGCCCCTCAACCACCCCTTTCATGGAGGGAGGTGCTTTGCCTACCTCTGTCCAGGGGAGGTTGAGGGGAGCTCTCCCTGGTCAATGTTTTGCTTGGGAAGCTGAAAGACGTTAGGGCCGCCAGGAGACAAGGCAGCTCCTTCTCTGCCAGGGCCCCCAGAATGAGGCCCTTGGAGTACTGAGAAGCCAAAGGGCTTTTTATGGCCAGTTGCCGAGGAATCTCCCTCGGCCGTTTCTGGCTGCTGCTTTCACGATTGGTTTAACACCCCATCATTCCTATTCCATGATGCACTTTGGTTCTGTTGAGGTTAACATCTTATTAAAAGAGCCTCTTCTCAGGCCAATGTCCGTCGGCCTGCAGCCTTAGGCCTTCAGTCTGATTTATAGCCATCCTTCTGCATAAAACAGCACAAGCTGAAGAAGTTGGCTATGTAGAGGAACAACAGGAAGTATTTATTGGCAACCAGCTTGAAGGTTCATGAAAGTGACAGGGCAGAAAAAGAAGGGTGGGCAAAGCCATTGTTGTGAAAGAAAGAAAGCAACCCCAGGAGGACCATAAATGCCAGGGAACTTAAGCCTCTCCTGGGGGAGTTTGTTTTGCATTTCCCAGGAAGGAGAAAGCTGGGCCAACCAGAGGACAGTTTTAATCACTTAGGCTTGCACCGTGCCAGAGCTTCTGCGAAAGAAAAGCGAGAATTTGTCCTCCCAAAAGATAAGATCAAAGGATACATGCCAGGACAGGGAGGAGGAGGAGAGGCAGATAAAATTCCAGCTCTCTCCTGGCGTTATTACCTGGGTAGCCTGTGCAATTTCTCTCCCCCCCCCCCCCGCATGAAATACAGTTGCAAGATTTTACTTCCTGTCCGGCTGGTCTCCGTCTCCTTCCAGATTTCTCTCTCGCCCCCCCACTTTTCTTCTGCTTCCATTTCTTCACCTGCATTTCTCTGCTCTCCCCCCTTTCCAGCCCCCGCCTGCTCATCAGCTGCCCTGGCCCTGTTCCTCTTTTCAGATCCACTCATAGATCCAGAAGCAAAAGGGCAATTCTCAAGAGAGGGGAACCCCTGCCTCTCTCCATTCTCTTCTACCCTGGCAATCGGTTCTTGTCAACATTTCCAGTGTATTTGGAGAAGGTCAACCAGCTTTGGACCTTAAGGACTTTGGGCTCCACCTCTTGCTCTCTTGGAACATTTTAGACGTCAGAGATCTGTGGCTTTCCACCCATGATGCAAAATGGCAGGGAGATGGGAATCCACCCGTTGCTGGGATGCCAGGTGCTACACGACTAAATCCCTCCTGGGTAAGATGTCCTGACATCTTACCCAGGCATCTAGTTGGGGGCTCCTCCCCCCCCCATCTTCCCTAGGAGGGCTCTGTGCCATGGACGGCTTTTACTTCCCAGCCTTGAGTTCCACCAGAATTAATTCAGGCCTTCGCACTTCATGATCCAACCAAAGCCTTGAAATGAACATTTTGCAGGAGAAAGCAAATTGTCTGGCAGATCCAGAAAATGCTGCAGCTTTCCTGTAAACAGCAGGGAAAGTCATTATTTCTGGGACGGATCGATTCTGAATGCCGTCTTCGGGGGGAAGAAGCTAGAGATGCCTTTGCTGAGCTTGTGGTGATGCCTTCTATTTTGGAAGCATTTTCTTAATTGCTTTTCCCCAAGAACAACAACACATAATGGCCTATTTTGCCTTTGCCTATAAAGCAGGGCTGATATAACTGGAACAGCAGCTAAGCCAGCAGCTGCTTTATCTCCATGGAAAGGAAGAAACCTAATTATCTGGGTTTTCCTCAACTTTGCTGTCTCAGCTGCTCTTTTTTAAAACTTGGTGATTATCCTTTGTTTCCTCTATGGAATAATTCGCTCGCCAACCAAGTTTGACAAAAGAAAGTTGAAGATCAAGGTATTTCCTTACACATTAATGCACACCTTCTAATTTTCTCTCCATTCTATTATAAACAAAAATTAACATTTTTTAGCCAGCTGGGAGAGAAAGGCACATGCTAGAGATGTCTAAATTATGGGATCTTTACAAAGATCGTGTGTTCAGAAGTATTTCAAATCTTTGAAAATAATTAGGATCAGATATTCTGTTATAAGGTGTATGATCAAAAAAGGTCTGTTGTTTTGGTAGAGCCAAGTCTGAAGGCAGATGTGGCCTTTTCAAGAGTTGTGGCTTAGGGGGAGAGGCAAAATGGTGGGTGTTTGATGCAATCAAAGCGCTGCCTGGTTATTTTGGAGGGGAAATCCATCCAAGGAGTCAAGCTCTCTCATTTGAAGCTCTCTCAAAGTCTCTCTTGATAAAGCTGCATCCCGTGGCAGGGCTCCCCTCCCTCCCTCTCTGTGGCAGAGTTACAGAGTTCATAGACACTTACCATCTCCTTTCAGCTGTTCCTAAAACAAACCTTCCTCAGCTGGCTGCTATTGCAATGATTTAAAGCAAAGGAGAAGTGACAAGAGCTGGAAGTCATTCATGGAAGACAAAGGATGGGCCTTCCCTGAGCCAAAGCCCACGTCAACAGGAAGGATAACTGACTTCTAGCACAAGGGATCGGATCTGTGGTGACCAAAAACCTTCTGGATCAGGGCGGGGGGAGCTGTGCAACCTTATAAATCTGCTGGCAAGCACGCCACAAAGGACAAAGTACATGGGAGGATCCGCCTGCCATGTCCTTCCTGTTTTACACACACACACACACACACACACACACACACACACATTATGATTCTGTTACGAGTGGAAACTGGTACAGAGAACTGGGCATGGAGGGGGAGGAACTGCTGCTGATGGTGAAACATAGCTCTGCTGGGAAGCGAAAGGACTGGAAGTGGAAGCTACGGAAGATGCAGCTATGAATAATAGATGGTGGCTCTCCTGCAGGCAGGTGGATCGTAGAAAAGGGAGCAGCAGTGTATCCTCTACTTTACCACTTGGATGCTCTACTTTACCACTTGGATGCAACCCTAATTAGGGCTGTCTCTGCTTAGTTCCACCTGCCAAAAGAAATTAGCCAAACTCAGTGAGAGGCTTTTCTTTAGCCAAATCTACCCCTTGAGTCCACTGACAAGTTCAATTGCTTTGAACCACAACTCTTCCAAGGTCGACCCTTCAACCTCTGAGGAGACCCAAAGTTTCATATCTACGTCGATTCCAAATTCATCAGTTTTAATATTTTAAAGTAATATGTAATATTTATACAGCAATCAAATATCTGATGAAGAAGGCCGAGAAAACATTTCCTATAAACCAACCAAAAAATGTGTTTGTTTTTAAGACGATGGGTAAACTTTTTTTTAAAATCAGATTTAAAGAGTTAAAAAAAACCTAGAAAATTGGGTAGAAAGGTGTAATACTAAATATTACGGTACTAAAGGAAAATAAAAGAATCCACCCAGAGTTGTATAGATTGGAGTGTTTGTAATCAAACAAGCAAACAACTGATTCAGAAATAATATGAGATCAAGTTATATTATTGACAATTGTTTAAAATGATTTATTGAACTCAATATCCACCCTGGGCATTCAATGATTAGTGCATGTTGTAGAGCGGCGGTAATCACTCAGGCAGACACCGAAGCAAAGGTTCAGCTCTAACTTTATTTTACAAAATAAAGGGTTACCGCTACTGCCGCGGCAACAGCTGATGCCGTTTGACAGCTGCCTTTTATAGCCGGCTGTCAAACAGCATCAACCAATGGGAGATGTCCGTGCTTTCCCGCTCAAAGCACGGACCTGAGTGGGAACTTCAGTCAATACACAACAGTGCACTTGTGAAATAGCAACAATGGCGCACAATCCAAGAATGGATGTGCAACATTTCCTACAATTTGGACAGACCGTTTCTTTTGGTCCACATTGGTTTTTACAAGATCTTTAGCCTTAAAGGATGGGATGTTTTTAGAAACAATTCTGTGGGGAGTTTTTCAAACGCCCCCCTTTCCCCCCCCCCCCCCGCCCCCGAGCTCTGCCAAGATGACTCTGGCATCCAGGCTTTTGTAGCAGAGGCCGGACTCTTGAATGGCAGTTGCTATTCCTTCTGAAATGCTCCTTATCCTGAAGCCAGCTCTGGCAGATACACTAGTTGGTTGGGTAATTATTGCTTGCTCAATTAATAAGTTTTCTAAAAGAGATCACTGTTGGTTTGTTGGGAGTTTTAATTCTTTAATCAGATCCTTCATTTCATTAAGATGGCATGGCAGCTGCATGGCTTGGAGGTCTACCATTATTTTTCTTCTCTTTAATGTATGTACACTATGCAATCTAAAACCATCTCTATCTATTGGACCGGATGGAATATGTGCCTACTTCTTAAAAAAGCTATCCACTGCCGTAGCAGAACCTCTAAGCATAACCTTTGAAGAATCTTTCAAGACCAGCTTCTTGCCAAAACTATGGTCACAAGCCACAGTCACCCCCATCTTCAAAAAGGGAGACCCCAGCCTAGTTGAAAATTACAGACCAATCTCTCTATGCTGCATCACCTGTAAAGTCATGGAATCAATTATTAACCAATCCATCATCCTCCACTTAGAAATAAACAACCTACTCTCTAATAAAAAATTTGGTTTCAGAAAAAAACTATCCTGCAATCTGTAACTCTTACATTGCAAAAACATATGGACTACACAACTCGATCAGGGCAAAGCAATAGTCACAATCTACATAGACTTCTGTAGAGCCTTTGATTCAGTGGTACATGACAAACTATTCCTAAAATTAAAATCTTATAGTATCTCTCGACACCTGCATAACTGGATAGAAGCATTCCTGTCAAACAGACAACAAATGGTCAAAATTGGGAGCATCCTATCAAATTCTGTACCTGTCAACAGTGGTGTCCTCCAAGGCAGTGTCCTAGGACCAACTCTTTTCATATTCTACATAAATGACCTCTGTGATCATATCAAGAGTAACTGCATTCTCTTCACTGATGATGTAAAGCTATTCAACACCACAGACAATACTGCTACCCTTCAAAAAGATCTTGACTATGTATCAGAATGGTCAAACAAATGGCAACTTCAAATCTCAACAAACAAATGCTCTGTCTTACATATTGACAAAAAAATCAGAAAATAAAATACAGGCTGAATAGTCAAGACCTTGTTGATGATCCAAACTCTGTCAAGGACCTTGGAGTACTCATCTCTAATAATCTACTGAAACTACATAGCCAAAAAAGCATTAAGAGTTGTTAACCTAATCTTACGTAGCTTTTTCTCTGGTAATATTACACTAATAACTAGAGCGTACAAAACATTTGCTAGACCAATACTTGAATATAACTCATCAGTCTGGAACCCACATTATGTATCTGATATTAACACAGTTGAGAAAGTCCAGAAATATTTCACAAGAAGAGTTCTCCACTCTACTCGTTGCAAAATAACTTCTGCCACCAGACTTGAAATTCTAGACCTAGAAAACCTAGAACTATGCCGCCTTCGATCTAAGTATAGTATATAAAATCATACATTGCAATGTCCTATCTGTCAATGAAAGTTCAGCTTCAACCATAACAACACAAGAGCAAACAATAGATACAAACTCAAGGTTAATCGCACCAAACTTGATTGCAGGAAATATGACTTCAGCAACAGAGTGGTCAATGTTTGGAATACTCTACCTGACTCTATGGTTTCTTCCCCAAACCCCCAAATCTTCAACATTAAGACTGTCTACTATGGACCTCACCCTTTTCCTAAGAGGTCTGTAGGGGGCGTGCATAAGTGCACCAACGTGCCTACCGTCCCTGTCCTATTGTTTCTTTTATATTTTATTTTTCTTATATGTATCCATGTATTCATAACTATGTTTTACTTATACCTATTATCTTGTAAGCAATTGACAAATAAATAAATAAATAAAATAAACACTAATGCTAGAAACTCAGGGAAAGAGTGGCTGTTTATGCTGTGTTCCTGATAAAGGCTGAGGCTAGAATAGATGTGTTTAAGCTCCTGCGCTGTTTCCCCTGGTGTCTTTCACAGCAGAGCCAGGCCTTCTTCCAGCAAGCTCCTTGCCCTGACATTCCCCCTCGCCTCTCTACATAAATGTGGGGGAGTTGGCGAGAGGGAGGGAGGCTTTGCTGCTCTGCTCCTTTCAAATGGCCCCAGCTTCAGCTGCTTTTCATTTCGAACATGTTGCCCTCGTAGAGAGATCACTCGCCAGTGGCCAGAAGGAACGTGTCTTGTGAAGTCCTGGGGGAAGGTTCTGGAGATTTTAAAATCTGTCCTGCAAATGTCCACACACACATGCACACACACACCAACACACTTTGACCTATACCTGGGAAACAAGAAGCGGTGGGTTGTGTCTCTTCTTGAAGTCGGGCACAACAGGATTCTTTGAAGTCTGTTCCGAAGACTGCAGTGTCTACTGACATCACATTTGAAGCTCAGTGAAGATGGCTCGTTAAGATACGCAATTTGCACTTGATTCAGTGGAAAGTCAATTCAGTCACCTGAAAGGCTGAAAAGTTTAACAAAAGCAAACTGAGAAAGAGAGAAAGAAAAATAGAAAGAAAAATACAAAACAAATGGTGATAAAGGAATAAAAATAGGCTGCTAAACAATTGAGCTAAAATATATGGGAAATGGTGTTGAAGATTGTAGGGGGGAGAAAATAATCTGATTTATTATTCAAATCCGTAATTTCAGTTTGACTCATCAGTTCAGATGTGCTGTTCATCCAAGTGTCGGTTCAATTCCATTTAAGTTTTCAAATCAAGCGGTTGAGCCAAACTGCCTTGGAGATTTGATTCGACTCACTACAAATGGAGATGCACAAAGACAAAAGCTTGAAGGCACCCTAGTCAGTCAGCGGAGCTGAATTCATGTTGAGTCACATATTCAATTTAACAGGGTGGTTTGTTTAAGCTGCAGTTGGATCCAAGCTTTAAAAAGAGACTCAGGACAGCACTAATACACACACACACACACACACAAACACACACGGAGCAGGACACCAGCGAGGAAATGAGTGCCATGATAGGTATCTCGGTGCAAATTCCATCTCTCCCGCCTGTGTCTATGATGTCGTGACACCCGTTTTGGCATCCTCAAGATTAAGAGCAGATGCCTGGACTCCGAGGGTGGCTGTTGCTAGGGATCTGAATTAATTACTTGGAATGAGTTCAAGGGCCTCCAGAGATTCTCTATGCCTGCAATTTGCAACCTGCTGTGGAGCAATGAAAGTTCAAGAACTACCTAGCAATCATTTTTTTCTTTTCAGAGCTGGAACCCCTTTTAATCCCTGTGTGGATCCCAGTGTTAATAATGTTCAAATATGCATGTATTTAATAATAATAATACTTATCTGTCCATCTCTTCTGTATGGTGATGTAGTTCAGAGAACAATTACAAACTACATAGTACAAGAAACCTCTTGCAAGTCAGCAACATTAATACTCTACACACATCCACACAAAGTTAACAATGGCAGCTGTAGATACTTCTCCAAATCTCCCTTCACTGGATCTCAATTTTCTCCAGGAGCTGATGGAGAACCTTCATAACGGATTCAGAAAACCAGTTAATTGTCCTCCTGAACCAACAAACTTCCCTCAGTGAGCTTCATGCACAATGAGATAATTTAGGAAAGAAAATATGCTGAAAATATGAAACTATTACTAGTTCTAAATTGAACATTGCCACCCTCTTGAATTGGAAAGGAGATTTAAGCGACAGTGTTGTTTGGATCAGCCAGTGTGCGATGTTTTGCATGCATTTTGATAGATTGCAAGTAATTTTGAGGGAGGAAACACATGTCACCTATGACAATGTGTACAATGAACTTGTGTGTAGAATGCATCTCTCCATCTCCATGCAGTCCAATGACTAGGTAACTTAAAAACCCTTGTACCTGCTCAAAATAATCCAAACTTGCTTCCAAATTTCATGTCATTTTGACTTAAAAAAACAAAACCCCAGAAAGGTTATAGGTGCAGTTAAGCCACTGTTTTTCAAAGTTGGCAACTTTAAGATGGGTGGATGTCAATTTCTTGAATTGCTCAGCCAGCATGCTTGAAGTTGCCAAGTTTGAAAAACACTGGATTGGGCTTTCCTGCTTTTGCCATGCACAATACGACGAGAAGGGGGCTCAGCCCTGGGGGGGAGGGCCATTGGCTGGGTTGACGGAAGGTGGCTCTGTTGACTTTGGGAGGGAAAGAGGTTGACGGAAGTGGCTCTGTTGACTTTGGGAGAGAAAGAGGCTTCTCAAAAGCCGGTTTGGTGATGTTGGCACACAGCTGGCTTGCTGTAGACACACGTGTGGACAGACGTCAATGCTGCAAACTTCGGGAGAAAATGGAAAAGGTATGATTTTCTGAAGGCATCTAAATCCAGGTATGAGACAGATTTCCTGCTTTCTTGGAAAGGAGACAAGGGAGGTCCTGGGAGGAATGAGTCAACCAGAGCTGTGCTCACATTTGTCCTTCTGTGCTTATGTTTAAGTCTGGGGAAATGTTCCTATGTCTCCGGCTGAAAGAAAAAGACACTATTCCTTTTCCCAGAATATGTCAATCAAAGGCTGCTGTACTCCTAAGCCAACAATAAGTAGACATTGTAAGCTGTGCTTCATGCTTGACTCTTTCATTCATGGACCAACCGCTTCCCCTTTTGTTAGAAGGATGTTTCTATCCAAACTCCAGTTCCAAATCGTGCCTGCATTTCATGTGCGGCTGGGTGCTTCCGTTAAAGGCCGAGGGAAGCCACCTCGGATGTCAGAAGAACGTAAATGAGATGTTGCTTCTTGGCCCCAGCACTAACTTTTGATGGGTTATGATTTCAGGCCAAGACAAACGTTTCAATTGGGCAACTTTCTGAAATCCAAGATGATCTTCATTACCCATCCCTGTTTTTCTTTTTATGCATATCCATACGTGTTGGAACTGAATGAGGAACTCAGGGAGCTAAAACGTTTTCTGAAGGGGCAAATGAAACACGGACGGTTAAGAAAGATGAAGAGATGGAGAGGGCCAGTTTTCTTCAGATCAGTTCTCAGGCCAGGGTGGAATTAAATGTTCTTATTTCTTACTTTTACTGTTCACCGCCCTGAGTCCTTTAGGGAGGGGGGGTGGTGGTATATAAATTTAAATAAATAAATAAATAAACTAACCCAGCCTAAATTTTAGAGGGTGGTTGGTCACCAAAACCTTAGAAATCAATAGAAGGGTTTTTACCAAAAAGAGTTTCACAGTTTAAAAAATTGAGGATACTTATAGCTCAGCCTTTTGCCCCACAATCCTGTTTTCGAGATCCAAGATTCTTTTTCAGTCTAAGTCTACCACAAAACAGACACCTTAATTAGGGCCTTACCAAAACAAAGTTCTGCTGGAAAATAAAAATAGCCGTGAGCCTATTTATTGCATTTCAGTAAACTATAACTTCAAGCCATGATTAGGCATGTAAAGGTCTTTGTAAGACTCTCAGACCTGTCCCTTCCCCAAGTCACGGCCTCCTGCCCCCGCCATAACCATCGTCCCCGTGGGCTCCCTGGCCACAGTTCGTGTTGGTTGCAGGGGGTGGAGGCTCCGCCCAATCTTGCCATAAAGAGTTTGGCAAATTCCTCACAATGGAAATTCCTTTTTGTTCATTTAGCAAACTCTCTTTCTTTCTTTCCTTTTCTAATATTTTATTAGATTTTAAACAAGAAAGACAAAAGCTCAGAGAAGCCCATATTTGAAATAAAGAGAAGAAAAGGAGCATATAAACAAAGAACCAGATCAAAAGTGCATTTTTTTAATTTAGTAAATTTCTAGAACTACTCTCAATTTCACAGCAGTGCAGCAGTATTCCAGTCTATAAATGTTTATTATTTTTTTTAAAAAAATCTAATGTTTCTGTTTTCAATATCTTGTAACATAACTGCTTACATAAATAAACCAAATAATTTCTTTTAAATGCAAAGCCACATACTGTACTTCCATTTATTGAATCCATTCTTTCCTTAGATAGAATTTTCAAATGAAAAATTACTCCAATTTAAAGCGTAATTACTCCATTTGCATATTACTCTAATTAGCATGCCGTTGTTTTACATGTTTTCTTCCCGTCTCTTTTTTATGGCGGAAACTTGACTGCCTGGTCTCAGGGCAGGGTGTCAAGGATTGTCTCATTATGAAGCCTCTTTGGGAGCAGAACATCCAAATTATCTCTCAGAGGAACTTGGGGCGACTCCTTGAACGCTTGAGCTCAACTGGGGCTTATTTGTTGGGGGAGCAGAACCGCAGCAGCCGAGGTGCTGGTGGCCTCCATCTCAGCCAGAAAATGATACCCCAGCTGCCCGGATAGTCTGTCGCCTTTCCTTCCAAAACTCTTTCAGCTTAAGCCTCCTGGGAGCCATTAGTCCCGCCAAGTCTGCCAGAAACCCGCAGCCTTACCACCTGCCCAGCAGGGGGGAAAGTTTATGGACTTCATCGATTGTTATCAAAGGTTGGCATGCATTTGCCTCTCGTTCTTGGGAGATGTGGAGATGTAGCAGCAGTAAATGTTAGCATACTTGTGCAGCCAAATAAACCAAGTTATGAAAATAATATGAATTAATGTGCAGTCCTTTGTGCTTTCTGAGCTTGGTGGTTTTCTTGCAGATGTTTTTGAAAAAAGATGGCTTATAACATCGTTTGAGAGGAAAGACTAGCCTTTAAAGAGAAGATGCAGTATAAACTTACCACATGTTGGTTTTGTCAAGTGACTTAAATTAGGAAGAAATTCTAAGAGAAAAATTACGTGGGGCCACTCAATTCTTCCATTCCAGGGTGTGTTTTAGAGAAACACCTTTCTTTTCAATTATTCAATTTGTTGCAATGGTCTTGGGAACAAGTAATTTCATTTTAGCTTTCTTTTAAATCGTTTTAAATTGGCCTTGCCAGAGAAAGTTTATCCACACAGCTGCTACCGAAAAAATTCTACTCAGTGCCTCCACTTTGCAGGTAAGCACTTAAATAGAGATTACAGATCTTTTATGTGTTCAGGAAACAGTCTCCAAGCCACTAAGGACATATTTGCACAAATAGGATTGAAGAAGGAAACCACAGGCCTCCGTGGGTACTTCTGATTTGGCTTCTCCAATGTTGCAGTGCGGAATAACATTCAAATGACTGGTTTACTGTTCCTGTTTTCCCCTTGAGGCAAAGGTACAGCTGACCCTTCATATATTCTACTGGTTTTGTTTTGCTAGAATCAAGTAAGTCAGCATAAATCTTACTTCACCTGGGACTCATTTGTGTCCCTGCTGTGTAATTACTCTTCACAAAATGACCTGGAGGTTTTATTGTCTTCCTAGGTTTGACATATTTCTACGGTACTGTGGAGAAGCCGGTAGAGTCCAAGACCTTCTCTCCTGGCTGAAGTGGATGAGTCCCAGTCCTGCTGTAAGATCAGCAGACCACTTCTTTTCCCTGACCAAGAGGGCCATTAAGTCTAAGTGCCCACCACATGGGAGCCCATCGCCAGGGACTAAGATTCTGGGGGGGGGGTGTCACACAGTGGCCCCCCCCTCTATTTTCAGCATTACCCAAGTATGATGCAGTTGGGTCTTTTTCAGCCCCAGAGATTTCCTTACAAAGTCATTTACTTATTTAATTAAATAGAAACAAGGAAAAAAAACATTAGTTCTACGAGGGCAATTCATTCATAGGCAACAAAGTCTTTGATCCATTAACAGAGCCCTACATTCACACTAGTCTCTTAGCTATAGGAAGGCCATAGCTGATCCATTTCCATTCCTTTATCATTAATTTCCATATAACAGGCATATTATTTAAAAGAAGGTGAATGCCCAAAATATTAAACTCTGGCTAAAATTAATATACACTTTGTAACTTCATATTAAGCATTTTAAAAAGTATTGTAATAATGCTAATGTCTGTTGAATAAGTCTTAAGATCTGTTGATATTTTTAAGACAAGGTAACAAACATCTTCCACTCACGCAATGCATTAATATATATGGATAAATACAATAAGGGTGCAGAAAAATTCCACCCTGATCAGTGTCAACATGGCTGGTTCCAGCTGTTGGATGGTCATTTCAGAGAGCCCTGGATTGCACGGTTTAAATTTTAAAAACTTACGCCCTTAAATCCAGAAACTTGGCACAGGATGCAACAGGAAGCACTGAGGCCTGTGTTATGCTGCAAGTTAACCGCCTGATTGTTACTAAGATGTCAGAGATCACAGCCAATTATGTACAGAAAAGGAGAATCAGGATAAGCTGCAGGTAGTACAGTGATTATTTATAACAATTATTGCTACAATAGGAGTTTAAATAAGATGATTCCATTGTTCCTGGTATGTAAATGTTATGATTTATTGGGGGGGGGGCTGTTTAAGCAATTCCAAGAGGATAGCAGCAGAATTAATGAGTTCAGACATGGATAGATTTTTTTTCCTTATAGAGTTCCTTAAAAATGCCAAATCTTGCAAAAAATCAGTTTTTACTTTTAAGAGTAGAACTCTGGAAAAACAATCCAAGTTAACAAAACAAAACTGATGAAGCCACTAAAATATCTTCATGCATTTCAGAAGCAATAACTGAATTTATCATCACTAGGAAACATTCTGGACAGAATTTGTGTGTAAGTCTAGGCTACATTAGACTATTTCTTCATTTTTGGGTTCCAGGAGGAAATCATTTAAAGAGCTTAAAAGATGTTGGAGTTTCCAGGATTGATCTAAAACATCTTGTGGTGTTTTTTTTTTAAAAAGTCACCTGCAAAGAGGGCTTCTTGAAGGATGGTATGATGGAGGCTCTTTGTCCATGCATTCAAGCAGCAAAGGTCAATGTGACAGCCATCCAGTTGGTACCTGAGGTCCGCTCCCCTCCTTCAGGACCCTGGACAGCACCTGGCAACAGGCATGAGGCGAACAGCTTGATTGGGACCAGGCCGACCCCCGAGTCTGCCTTCCCCCGCTGGGAATCTCCCTCCTGTCATTCCATCATGGAGGAGTTCAATCAATGTCACGGATTTCCTCGGGTTCCCTAAAGCCTCAGGATGGCCCAGAGAGTCTCTGTATTTATAGTGTCAAATGCTCCAGCCACACAAAGTAAATAGCAGCTTGTTCTGCTCAATGCACTTTCCTGGGTTTGGCTCACAGCAAATATCATTCTTGCAGTTCTCTGTTCTGTCCCAAAGCCACACTGCACCTCTGAGAGATTTCTTCCCGAGAAAGTGAGAAGTCTGTTCAGAAAAAGGCAGCAATAACCATGCCTACGAGGGAGAACGGTAGGGAACCGTCAGTGCAGAAAGAGGCAGCCAAGGGACTTTTCTGCCATGATCCACACTCTGTTCTATCATATCCTTTGAGGTGAGATCAGACCGCCCCCTCGGAGTCTTCTGAAAGGGCCTTTGCAGGGGCTATGCCTTTCGGCAGGTGGTCAACACACAGAAGAACTCCTGTTGTTGCAGGCTGCCGCCATCTTGGCTAATCTTCATTCCACATTGCATTTACTGTTTTACTGTCATCATCTTTACAACAACACTTTCATCATGTTGTATGCTGCCCAAAGTTATGTGATTGTGAGATAGGCCACATGTAAATTTAATAAATGATACCGCTGTACTTTCTGCAACAGGATTCGTTCCCTGGATTTTTGTAGAGATCCAGGACGGGGGGGGAGAGGAGGGGGGCATTGTACATCTCTCTCTCTCTATGGTTGCCATGCATCTCCTCTGTGAGCCAGGCGTCTTCCAAGAACATGTGATGCCTTTGGGCCTCGTTGCTGTGGATCTCAGCAGGAATGCCACCCTGGCCCGTTCCTTGACTTGAGCTCACCTGCTAGATTCCTCTCTTGGTCTCATCAGCAGAGGGAGGCAAGTCGAGGGCATCCAAAACTGGTAGCTGAGGCATCTGCAATGAATCGTCCAGATCAACTGTGGTTGCCCTAAAGAGCAGCTTGAAAAATGTTCAGGTGGGTCTTTTTTTTCTTCAGTTCTTCCTGGTCTTTGAACAGGCTCAGCCCATCAGATGACAACAAAGGGGAGCACCCTGGTTTAGAAGGGCAATAAACGGCCTTTAAGTCTCCGATGATGCTTTGTCTTGTCTGAATGGAGTTCCACCTGCTCAGCCAACGCTTGTTCTGCATTTCTCATGGTTCTGCCTCTGGATTGCAGGTGTTTAATTTCGTCTTTTTTTGAGACAGATGATGGGTCACTCTGCCGGCCTGCCTCAGCCTTGTTCTTGGTCTGAGAGGCTGTTGAAATGGTCTCTCTGATGGCTTTTTCATTCGGCCAGCCTTGGGGTGCCTGGGTTTTCAGTCCAAGTATAGTTGCTGCGGTCTGTGTGATGACATCTTCAGACTGCATCCACTTCTCAGAATAGGTCCCCCAAGGGGTAGATTGGCAGTGAGTTTTTCAGTATTTCTTGAAATGTTGAATTTGGCTTGGGTCTTGCACTCTGTCAATGTGGAACGACATTAAGACATTGGTTGGGTGTTATGTGCAGGTTGAGGATTGACCAGAACAGCTTAGCACCTCACCTAGCCCGGGTGATGACGGCCTCTTTAAGGGCATCCTATGTCCTAGTCCAGGAGGTGCCAGTATTTGGACCTGGGATGCATCCACTTTGCTTTGTTCTTCTTTGCAAATCTGAAGCTCCTTTTAGTGATGCACAGATTGGCTCAGCACCCTTGCTCAGAGGCAGGAGGCCGTTGCTTAGTTTTCCCACCCTAGGGCTCCTAGGGCTTCCCTCGGCACCAGACCCCTCCCCTAGGGATTCCATACAGCATTTGATAACACTGTTTGTGCTGTCCAGCCAGTGTATGGGAATTGGATAGTTAGGTAGCAATTGTGAGCTGTCCCCTTAAGGGAATGCATCATGGTAAATGTAGTTAAGGTATCCTGGGAAATGTAGTCCATGTCACGTGACCACATCTGTAATCCCGACTGGTCACTAATTTGACCCTCAGTGGGTTGGGGGAGTTTTCCTCTCTCTTGCCTGAACACAGCCTCGTGGTAGCAGCTCTACCCCCTGCCTCTACGACTATGGGATAGAAAGAATATCATGCAGCCGCTTCAATCATCATGGGGTTGAGGCTTTATCATCTTTTTACCTCCAAGGCAGAGATACAAAGGATTGGTCATTAAAGAAGAACTTCATCACAAATGTGAGTTATGAGGATACCTGATGAACTAATAAATGTACTTTGTTATGGATGTCTTGTTGAGTTTATCTACCTGCATCTGCACAGTTACAAATCCATCACTGTGCAGGAGACAGAAAACTGTTGGAAACCAGCTGTGTGAATGACTACTTGTCAGTCTGATCTACCATAGAAGGGCTTAGTTGCATGAACATACGCTCTTAAATTCTTTGGGGGAAATAATCAATAGAAAGCAATAGAAATAGAAAGACGTAGAAAGAAATGGGAACATTAAGAAAATGATCAATAGGCCACCACTGTCTAATGTCTTGCTCAAGGTTGCTTTCTTTCAGGAACCAACAACAGTGGCTCCTAATTGTGACCCAGAGAACGAACTGAATGCCTGGCCACTTTCACTCAGCCGGCAAAGCTCACCTGGGCCCTTTAACTGGGGCTAGTTAATTACCTGGCGGCCTGCTCTTTCTGTGCCCTGGCAGGAACACTTGTGTTTTCCACAACTTACCTGAATCCTTCCTATTGAAAGGGACTCTACTGGCACTTTCCCTTAAACAGCAACACCTTCTTTCTTTCAAAGGACTTTAGAAAGACAAACTCTCTACTGAAACAAGCTTCAAACAGGCAGGCCGTCTGCAAAGTGCCGTGCGGCTTTCTTCGGGGCTCCTCAAACGCTTCCGTGTTGTCCTTCTTTTCCTTTCTCATCCATAAGATTAGGTTGGGGAAATAGCAGCTCCTGAACCGCTTCGCCTCCCTCCCCTCTTTTTAAAGGCAGTGCATCCCTCTTGCAGGGAAGGAGAAGGGAGACGAAAAGGGCACCTCAATGGGAGGAAGGTTGCCCTGAAAGCTGAGAAATCACAAGAAGGGCTGTGGGGAACCCTGAAGGGAGGGGTCGATACTTCCGTCCCTCTGGCTCTTTTCTCTGGGGAACCCTACCGAGAGGTGCGAAATGGTTAACAATTCTCATTAGTCCCTGTCCTTTGGCTGAACTTTCTACAGCCATAAAACCAAATTGAGAAGAGAAGGCAATGAATGCCACCTCAGGCTCCTGGAAGAAAAAACAGGGTGTGGTTGTGGAAGTCAGAATGTTCTTTTGTATCACCTACCTACCATATACAATGAAACTGAGATAACATCCTTTTGAGATATGTATATATATACACATACACCTTTGAAGGTGAACAACAGTCAGAACACAGTTCAATTTTTCATATTTGACGTATGCACTTTTCACTCTGGCTTCAAACTGAATTTTAGTTACATTAGCAAACTATGATTGAAGCATGTGGCATGTTTCCTGACATTTTCCAAGAGGATAAAGATTAAAGTCCAAATTAATCCAAATCATGTGAAGAAGATATGACTCAAAAGTACATTCACTGTTGCTATCATGCATTGCTGATTTCATTTTGCATGGCATAGTTTCATCGGAACAATTATTACAGAAACTCGCTTGGTCTCTCCAGGCCAAAGAGCTGAGGAAATCATTTAACTCCTTGTGATGATTCTCTAGAAATGCATCTCCTCCTTTTTTTTCATAATGCTAAAGGAAAAAATTGAAGCAGGCTGATGGGCCTAATGTAGCCAGCTTAATGCAACAATATTAGAATGTGTTAATTGAACTGCATCCGTTCTTCCCCTTCAGGTTATGCTTGGTGTATTTCTTCATACCTGAGGTTGACTCAAGCCTGCCAAATCTTCTCTTTCCTACAGATGGATTGGCCCAGTTTGCCAAAGGAGGCTTACTGATAAAATCCTGGTTTACAAACTCTTCATGAAAGTAACCCTTAAGCAAGCACGCCCGCCCAACAGGCAGGAGTCTTATTCATCAGCCATGAAACGTGTGAATCGCTCCAATCTATCCCTCCCTCGGGCTGCATTTGCCACAGGTTTCCTGGTGTGTGTGAGAGACCCCCTTATGCCCTTGTCATAAGCCTTAAGCGCCCACAGCTCCTCATGTCCCGATACTCATTTATTTAGTTCAGAAGCCCTCCCTCCCTCCCTCCCAGGTGTCCACTGGTCAGGGAGGGAGTCCAAAGGTCCACGATGTGGCTGAAGGCCTGCTGCTTGAGACAGGTGTGCAGATAAAAAGGGGGGGGGCTTCAGACTGCCCTCAACTATTTGATGCCCAGCCCTTGGAGACGGCCCCGGATCGGTCTAAGGGCTGGTGTGTTTGAGAGCAGCAGTTCCCAATATTATTAGTACCACCAAACTAAACAAAACCTGGAAGTCACCGGTGCTCCTTTGCCTCTCCTGGGCAGGCCTCAACAAGCAATAAACTCAGCTGAACCTCCACTAGCACCCCGACCCGTCAACCAAGGGCCCCGCCTGGCTTCTCAGGGGTGGCAGAAAGTCTCTGGTCTGGTTCCTGAAAAGGCTGGCTAGGATCGGACCTGGCAAGCCCTGTCTGTGGGCAGAAGAATCCCAGCCACGGTGAGAGCGCAGCAAGGTAGGCTAACTCCGCCCTCCGTCCCTCCCAGGTGGGTAAAATGAGGAGCCCGATTGCAAGGGGGCCACAGGCTGACTCTGTAGCCGTTTAGAGAGGGGTGTGAAGCGGTACATACGCCTCGTTGCTATTGCTAGACTGGGAATTAAAGGAGGGGGATGAATACCTACCGCCATTAGCTACCGATTGGTGGAAGATCTCGCGATCTGGGCTTCCCTCCCTCCCAACTAATCTCTGGTCTCCACTTCACACACACACCCTCCACACACCGCAAACTGCGCGCCTTGTTTGCAGGATCCAAAGCTGCTGCTGCAGCAGCTAAGCCCCCTCCAGGGAGGTGGGAACTGTACTTCTTGCCCGTGGCTGGGAGTGATGGGAGCTGCAGTCTGGGGGCCCCCGGGGGAGCAAGCGCGGAGGGGGGGGCGCCGCACGGAAGGTTCAGAACAAGCCCCTTCCTCGTGGGGAGAGCCTCCGGGGCTGAGAGCCACTTGCTGTCCTCTGGATAGCCCTGGTAGCCAGAACCAGGCGGGCCCCTTCGCTTCAGGCGGGGCTGCGGGGAGGGAGGGTCCTTTAATACGGCTTCGTTGCCTGCAGTTATGCCCACTGGTCTTGCTGCCGGGTCCGGTAAGCAGGTTTTGCTTTCGATGCAGAACAAGAGAGTCGCGCCTGGAGGCCAGCCGGCTGCGTGCAGGGAAGGTGGATTTCACCGAAGAGCCACTGGCCTCCCTGCATTCCAGCCACCCAGAGACTTTCATCCCTTGCAGACGCGGCTGAAAGTGGCCCTGCTCTAAACGCCGGTGGAAGACCGGCTTAAGGGGATAGGTGATTCACTGGGAGGATGATTATTTTAACCCAAAGCTGGCAGGGAGAAGCCCTACAGAGTCTGAGCTCCCAGATATCCTGAAGGTAAAACACGGAACTCATTACTGAGAAACTCAACGCAACACTCACTTTCAAACTTAATTTTCAATTCACACGCTCTTCTTTAAATTAGACGAAAATGGGTTTTGTTTGGCCAGCTAGAAAAAGAGGCCACTCTCCGAATTCACCTTTGAAGTAGCCAACTATCTTTTGCATATTGAGACAAATTTCTGCTGCTTTGCCTTTTAAAATGCCCTGGTATTCTTTCATGGATGCATCACACCACCAAAAAGAAAAAAGAAAGATTAAATGGTTTTAAGGTAGGAAAATCAAGGAATCATAAGAAGTAGGAACCAATTGCTAAAAACAGGAAGCCAAGATCATAAAGAAACGAAACAGACACATTTTGCCTCTAATAAAAGATTCGTTCTGCTGACTGTAGGATTCCTTCAAGAAAAACAGTTGTGTAAGAGCATACAAATGAATAGACTCTTTATATTCGATATTTTAAGTTCTAGTTCTGTATTCCCAGTTTAGCTTCCTTTCATTTTACAATATTTTTCTCTTAATCCCTTGAATAAAGTATGTCAATATAGGATGGCTATGGAAAAATTTCTGTAGATGTAGGACAATGAAGCATTATAACTATTTTTTTTAATCTATTTCCATCTATTTTTCTTTTAATTTCATCCACATTTATAGTCATCACTAAGGACCTTTGTCCTCGACCGTACATCAGTGTATTCCAGGAAGCAATGAAGCCCCAATGGAAACAGGGAGAAAGAAGGAAGTTCCAGATTTTTGCCATCTGTAGGGATCATCCCCTCAGGAGCTCTGGGTTACGTGATTCACCTCAGCATGGCTAGGTTTTCTCATCTTTGCTGGCATTATTTGCACCCGCCACTCAGCGTGGGGCTGCTCCTGTGACGGCAGCACCCGCTCCTGTGACGGCAGCACCTGCCACCCAGCATGGACCCGAGGACGCCCAGTCCTGGGAATCAAGCAAAGGTTCAAACACGCCTAAATTCTCTTGAACAATGTGGACACTTTCTCTCTAGGACTTTCATGGGTTGAAACTTAGCAAATCGATTCGATTTGGGAGACCAGGTCTAAATCTGTTCTGACATCCAAATTGAATTGGATAGGTTTTATTTGTTCGTTTGTTTGTTTATGTGTTTGACTGAAATGTTCAAATTGGCATGAGAGGAGGGTGGCATTGGAGGGGGGAGGCTGTGTTCCTGGCCCTTGGAAGGAGGAAGTAAGCAATGAGTACCTGGGGGGGAGGGAGAGGGGGCCGCTGAAGAAACCGCACAGACCCCACCTTGATTTGGTTTGGTGTCAAATGTGGGTCCATTTTCTGTCTTCTGCACAGTAGTGGATTTGTAGCTGTGCAGATGCAGATAGATAACCTCAACAAGACGTCCATAACAAAGTATATTTATTAGTTCATCAGGTATCCTCATAACTCACATTTGTGACAAAGTTCTTCTTTAATGACCAATCCTTTGTATGTCTGCCTTGCAGGTAAAAGATGGTTATCTCCTAACCCATCTCATAGCGATAGAAAGAAGCTTCTATGAGTTCATGAGTCCAGGCAAGAATGAGGGAAACTCCCCCAACCCATCGAGGGTCAGTTTAGTGACCAATCAGGATTACAAATGTAGCCATGTGACATGAACTACATGGATACCTTTAACTACATTTCCCATGATGCATTCCCTTAAGGGGACAGCTCATAATTCCTAAATAACTACCCAATTCCCATAGACTGGCTGGGAGAGCACAGAACAGCTTCGATTGTTGGACTCACATCCTGAGGTTACCAAAGCAACAAATAAAACCCAAGAAATTGTAACTTGAATACACAAGAAAGGCCTGGGTCACAATGGAATGTACGGTGGCCTAAAATAATATTTTTAATAATAAAATAATAATTGGACATAAAAGCTAGATAAAATACCCACTTCAGTTATTATTTTATTATAATGTTATTATATCATTACATGGATACTGTGGAAGTTCTTCAAAAGGAAATCCAAACCTTTCTCTATTAAATTCATTTGAATCGCATGAACTGCGAGAGGGAATCAAATTAATGTTTAAAGTCTACGAAGAAGAAATAATAAAAGCGTACTTTTCTAAGCCAAAAAAAAGCATTTACAATTTAATAAAACCTGCTTTTTCTGATGTTCTTCAAAAACATTACACCTTGTCCATATCCAGTTTAATCTAATATAGACACTGAACTGACATGCCTTGTTCCTTTTATGGATATAAAATTACAAGAAAAATGTCTTTGCAACCGAAGGAAATTAAGAAAGCTGCAAGAATGCATCCCCCCCCCCCCCCCCCCCCCCCCCCCCCCCCCCCCCGTCTAGAGAGAGCAAGGGGAGAAGCTGAAAAGCATCTGCTGGCCCACCATGGACCAACTTGTGGGATCAGAATCTGTAAAGAGGGTTGGTATTTCTCATGCTCTGGGCTGCACTGGGGAGTGAGGCCCAATTTCCAACAGCACTTCCCATAAACCAAGATTGTAGGCCTGTTATCTAGGATTCAGAAAGTGTCATTTCCACCCCACCCCACCCCCCACCCATAATAATAGCCACTGGTGGTCTGGTTGTCCAAGAATCTCTCCCATTGCTGCTGTTCTATTAATCATCCTGACTGACTGCTGCTGGCAAGTGAATATGCTGCAGGACACTGTTATTCTCTTCTCTCATGCCTTCAGTGGATGGTCTTGAGAGAGAGAGAGGGACAGAGAGGGAGGGAGGGAGAGAGAGAGAGAGAGAGAGTGCCTCTGGGCCAGACTGAGTGCTGACTTGGGGTCCAGGGCTCTCCTAGACAACATTAACTGATTAATCCCATTGACGCAAAGATTTGCATGTTCAGAATGACAATGTAATATCAGCTCTGCCTGGTGTGGCCTTGGCAACAACAGTTCTGTCCACTGTTGGGTTTCAACCAAGCTGATAGCCACAAGTCAACTGAAAATTATTCGCTTTGGATGAAGCCACCGCTGGCCGGGTGTGATTTCATATCTTTCTATAATCAGCCTTCCACATCTCTTTTACTCCCATTGCTGCAGCCTTTCTTTGTGAGAGAACAGCTGCATTTCTAACTATTTTTTGCACAGGTTCTAGAAATCGGTGTTTTTCCTCTTCCAATCAGCGACCATTGACTTAAACTGGGAGGAATAAACAAGTTTGAACAGGGATCAGAGTCCTAGCTGAGAGTGAGGAAGGCTGCCTGGCCAGAGAGGAGCCCAAAGCAGGAAGAGGGAAACGTGTTTTGCTGCACCCAGGCTTAATTGTTGGGGTGGGGGGCGGTTGAGCCATCAGAGGCCAAGGACTGGGAAGGCCTTCTGGGGGCAACTCCCCTCCTGACACCCAGGGCTGAATGGGTGGCAGACGTTTTTCACCTCCTGCCCTAAGGAGGGAGGCTGGCAGGGGTGGTAAGGGTGAACCAGACGCAGAGCAGTCAATCTAGAATGAATTGGCATGAATTAAAATGCAAAAAAGTAAAATGGATGGTGTGAACTGATGCCTTCTGGTTGAAGGGTGCGAGCGAGCTTAATTGGCGGCATGGTTGCCCCTCGTCTGTGGTGGATCCCCCAAGTCTCTTTTTGAAGCGTTAGATCACGTAGTCCTAAAACTGAGGTGCTTCTTTCCTTACGCTGAACACGGCTCCTTTGGGTGACTTGGGTGGCCTAAGAGGCGTTTTTAATGAGATGCTTCTGCCTTATTTATTATTTATTTTATTTATATGCCGCCCTTCTCCGGAGACTCAGGGCGGCTTACAGTCTATGGAGCACCATGCTAAGTGCTCGGCAATAGCTTTCCATTGTGTATGCCTGCTTATTACTAGGGCTTTTGGCCCTTCCCAAGCGGCATTTTTACAAAGTCAGCTTATTACCCCCAACAATCTTGGGTCCTCAATTTACCTACCCCGAGAGGATGGAAGGCTGAGTCAACCTTGAACCTGGTGAGATTCGAACCTGCACTAATTGCAGGCAATTGAGCTAAGTGCTAGATGATTAACAGCCTGCACCACCAAGGCTCCTCCTGCCTTAACTCAGCAAATCTGGCTTCTCCCTTTGGAAAGGCATCAAAGCAGCCCCAGATGCTGGGAACGGGCTCTGGAGCCTTGCTTGGCCTGGGCCGGTGTGGGCAGAGGAGTAGCCGTTCCCTTGGGGTGGGAATGGGAGCCGGAGCCAGAGGAGGAGGAGGCAAGGGAGATGATCCAAGGCAACACAGCAAAGTGGAGGGTGCTTCTTCAGTGGGACCGATTAAATCAACCTCTCCTGCCAATCAGGGCCAGTCGGCACCACTGAGGAACCGGAAGGCCTCCCTAAGCCATGACAGCCCTTCCTTCTGGAAAGAAGGTCAGATTCTGCCCCCCCTGCCCCCCGAGAGGCTGGAGGGACACAACCAGCCGTAAGGAAGGAGTAGTTCCCCTACCTGCATCGGAGGATATCAAGTTGGCTCCTCAAATTGGAAGGGCCATTTCACTCCCACCCAGTCAGGCTCCCTCAACCCAGCTCATAGGAGGGGAAGCCAGGCCCCTCACCCCCATCCCCCTTAGCGAGGAAGCCTAGCAACTTCATGGCACCCCCACTGGGTTTCATATACACACACACACACGTATAGACCCAGGGGAGGGAGGGAAACATACAGTACTGTATACATATGTAAACTATTTCATAGTGACATCATCACTTTAAATTATACTCCACCAATATATGACAGTCAATAGTTACAATGCCATGGAAAAGAGTTACACAACTTATTGGGTCAGGTGGAAATTTACTGATTGCCCTGAAAAAGGAAAACGATTTCAACTTTCTCCCTTGGCCTTCCCGGGAACCCTGCGGTTTGGCCCATAATTAGAGCAGGTTCCTAAGAAAGCCCCTCCTGGCTGAGCTTCCTTTGACTTTCCACGTTTTCTCTACATTCACAAAACTGCCTGCTTTGTCTTTATATTTTGCACCCACTGACGGCCAATGTGTGTCTCCAAAGCCTAAAGAAAGTCATGTTTTAATTATAAGTACCATTAGGCCTTTTGATCCACATACAAATACCCGCAAAAACCTCTGAAAACAAATATATATATGTGTGTGTGTGTGTGTGTGTAAGGTTTTGAGCTGATAATTTTAAATAATAAATAAGGGAGATTAGGATAGATCTATTTCGAGCTAGTTAGCTCTCTTCAGCTAGCCATACCCTTACTGGGATTCGAACCAGGGAAGTATTACATGTGAGGCAGTTGTAATTGCCACTACACCACCTGGCTCTATCCTCTTCAGCTGTGGCAGGGGAATAAGTATATACTTTGTATTACAACACCCTGTTAAGCCCCAATTAAGGGAGAAAGCATACTGCTTTCTTTTCTGCCTTTCGGCTCATCACCAGAGACCATAGCGACGGA
The DNA here is from genome assembly GCA_023653725.1 of Bungarus multicinctus. NCBI lineage: Eukaryota > Metazoa > Chordata > Lepidosauria > Squamata > Elapidae > Bungarus > Bungarus multicinctus. Next base: position 846,923 of record CM042848.1, read on the forward strand.
AAGCTATTTGTTTCGTTGTCTTTTCTTTACATGTGTGTAAGGTTTTGAGCTGATAATTTTAAATAATCAATAAGGGAGACTAGGATAGATCTATTTCGAGCTAGTTAGCTCTCTTCAGCTAGTCATACCCTTACTGGGATTCGAACCATGTAACAAAAGACAACGAAACAAATAGCTTTCTGTCGGTATGGTCTCTGGTGATGAGCTGAAAGACAGAAAAGAAAGCAGTATGCTTTCTCCCTTAATTGGGGCTTAACAGGGTGTTTAACACAAAGTATATACTTATTCCCCTGCCTCAGCTGATAAGGATAGAGCCAGGTGGTGTAGTGGCAATTACAACTGCCTCACATGTAATACTTCCCTGGTTCGAATCCCAGTAAGGGTATGGCTAGCTGAAGAGAGCTAACTAGTTCGAAATAGATCTATCCTAGTCTCCCTTATTGATTATTTAAAATTATCAGCTTAAAAACCTTACACACACACACACACATATATATGGATCTTTGGTTCTTCGGGTTTTCTCCCGCGTAGCATTGGAAGTATCTAGGTGACGTTTCGATGAAGTCTCATTCATTATCTTCAGGCTTGCGTCTTTGGCCTTGTGCTTCTCGGAGTAATGTGAGCTTGCAGCTGCTTCTTCCTTTTAACTGCTAGTGGGGGTGTGACTTGATTGGGTGGGGGCTTGGCTGTGTTCTGATTGGTTGTGGGGTTGGCTGTGTTCTGATTGGCTGGGGGGGTGTTCTGTTCCGGTGTGGGTTTGGTTGTACTCAGGTTAGTCTTAGTTGCTGGGGGATTTGAGCTGGTGAGCTGTGATCCTGTTTGGCTTCGCGTTCCTTATATATATAAAGTGCTAGTGAGCATAAACTAAGAATTACTTAAAATTATATGGTTAAAATCCTATTGATCCTAATGCTAACTATTCAAATGTACATTTTAATTGAAAAGCATATACAAGATTTTGACTTAAGCATATGAAACTTAAACTATTTAGCTTGAGCTGGATAGTGCCCAATGGTATCTGAAACATTAGCTCAATATTTATATATTGTGTTGCTTTCATTACCTTTGAGTCTAATATATCAAACTAATTTGGATAACTTTTCGTATGTTTTACCTTTATTTATTTAAAGAAACTATTTTCATTCTCCTTTTGGTGAATCTTAGTTTTCCTTTGTTTTATAAAGTAAGCATTTATCTTAATAAGATCTGATTCTAACCGGGACTCTGAATCGTTTGCTTCCAGCATAAATCAATCGTTAAATCTTTCTGGACATTCAGCTCATGGGAGGATTTTTGTTCTCTGTGTCCCTGTGGTTTACAATTAAACTTTTGACTTGTTTGCCCTTTTTGGAAGCACGTCAAAAGATGCCTGTGGAGCCATTTGCTGAGAAAGAGTTGCTATAGCGTTTCTTTTTATTTAGGTTTTGTTTCATTTTTAGTATCCCTTTTTATAGAACGAACCCCTTCAGAGCAAAGGAGAGGCAGGAGCTGTGCGTTTGTGACAAAACAGGACTTGGCTGGGCCGTCCAGGCCGAGACCGAAGTCCTCCTGCTCAGGCGCGAACTTCACGGAATTCAGTGGGGCTGCCGGTCTTCCGTCTAGGTGGTAGGTAGAAAATGGCCCCGTAAGCGCCCCAACGAAAAGCTCCCGTGTATGCCCCCTTCTGGGACTTGCTTCTTCTGTCCTTGCATAACTCTGGGAGCGGGGATTCGGGGCTCTCTCAGAGCTCCCTGCCTCCGGCTAGGCTCAACTGGGGCTTCTGAGGGCCCCAGTCCAGAGCAGGTGCACCTGCCTGGTTTGGCTGCAGCACTGAAGCAGAAGGAGAGTGGACAGAGAGAGGAAAGAAATCCTGGGAGGGCAACGGAGGCTCTGCTGGCTTTGCTCCTCAGGCAGGTCTCCCTCTGGGCTGGGCTACGACTGCAGGCAGGAGGGCAAGAACCACCGGTGGGATTGTTCCAGAACCGTAAAATAACTCCGTGGCGCATTCACAGTGGCCATTGGGGGAAACCTTGTGAAAGTTTTGGGCGATTCATCTTCACTCTTCATAAAGCAACCTAATGATACTCGAATATACCGAAGTAAAGTGAAGTAAATCTCATCTGCCCCAGTCACAGGCAGCCTCCTCCTCCTCCTCCTCCTCTTCCTCCTCCAGGAGATCAGCGGGCATCAGCCTAGCCTTGGCTTCGTTCCCCTGTCAACCAATGCCGTGGCCTTGACAAGATTGGCATGAAGAGCCTTTGCTCTTTGGGTTAATGCTCCCAGCTGGCTTCCTCACACTGAAAGAGAGGGAGGAGGGCGGCAGCTGGAGAGCCTTGGCCAGGAGCCCCTAAGCATCTCCCTAGAGAGCAACCAGAGGAACCAAAGGGAAGCCACAGTGCCGAGAAGGAGATGCTTCCCCGAAGGAGCCGCTTAGTCCAAGCCTTGCAAATGTTCTCCTTCCTTCTGAGCTGAGCGGTGGTGGTGCCACCCCGAACAATGAGCACCTCTCAAGGTTTAAGTGTCCAGTTAACTACCTGGGAGAGGCTCCATACGTTGGTCTGAATCCAGAAACCTCTCCCTGGTATGCAAGGAGGTTGATGTGTCTGGATTCCTGCACAGTCCTAGTGTGAGACTTCTTTCGTTCTGGCCTAACATTTTATGAATCAGAGAATCAGTGTTTATAACACATGGTTTATTCAATAAGCCATGATCAAATGCACCTGGGCTTAGCCATCTCTGTGCGTAGCGTCTGTGTATTGTGGGTAGAAGTGATGAACTGAATTGATTCCAGCAATTTCTGGTACCCTGCCTGGTTCCTTCAGTTCTGGGCCTGAAAGGAGCTTCGGTGCCGTTTCAAAACATTTGAATAACTTTATGAAAGAAAAATGCAATTGATATCTACTTGGAACCTTGCCAAAAAGTCGCCGCCTGGATGAACCATGGAAAATGAATTAGGCTCCAATTGTGAAGGGTGGAAAATTAAGAGGCAGCGGGAGAGAAACGCCACCCGCTCCTTCTGGGGCTCCTTCGTGAACAACTGTGAAGAGTTTGTACCCTGCAGCTCTCAATTCATGATCTTCTTATTAATGGGAGGCTAAAACAGAGAGGGCTGTGTGTGTGTGTGTGTGTGTGTGTCTTAATTGCTCTAAGTGGGGTCAGACTCTTGTAGGGAAATTACAGCCCCGCTGGGGAGGAAGCAGCCTTGACCGCCTTCGTGTATGACATGAAAAGATTTCGCTCGGGGAGGAAATTAAAATTGGCACAGTCAGGACAGAAACACGGGCAGTGGTGTTCTCAAGCTTCCACAGCCATAAATGTTGTCAGGTAGCTAGCAGGGCATTGGCCGCACACTTCCAGTCTTTTCTCCAAGCCACGCCTGGGCACGTCATCCACACTGGAGCCCCGGAACACCATCTTCTGGCTCTGTTTTCCCTGAAACATCTGCAGCCAAGGAAATCTGGAGCAGCAGAAGGAACAGGAAGAGCAGCAAACTTTCCGGGTGATGTGCTTGTGCCCCCTTTTCAGTTGAGATAGCAAGATCTTTTCTGGATCAGATTCCAGCTGTGCAACATTTCCAGGTAGAGTATCTTTATTTCCAGAAGGCTTCAAAACTCAACAGAAGGAGCCCGCCCTTGTGGAATCCCCTGCAAGGCTGCCTCAGGTTCACATGATTATTCCAAAACTGTGAGCCAACATAGGAGCTTCCAAGTACTTTTCACCGTGGAAGATGATTAAAAGTTGAAAGGGAGAGAAAAGGTAGTAGATGGGGAAATGTGGCTTCTGATGGTTAAATCACATCTGCAGCAGGAGGGCCAAGCTTCCTCATAGGTGCAGGTGGAGGTGGAGGTTGAGCTTTCCACCAGGACGGCTGTGTGGGATTGGGTCACAATGAGACACGGAGGTGATAGGGATGACAGAGGGGGGGGAAAGGGAGAGGGGGGGAGAGAGAGGGGGGGGGAGACCTACCATGGAATAAGGCTTGCAAAATGGCTGCTTTTGCATAAGGACTGTTATCATTTTGCCACTAGCATTGTGACTGTAGAGTCTCCACCCATCGTGTTTATTATATTTATACATCCCACCACAGCCAAGAACAAGTCTTCAGACCATGAAAGCTCCACCCTGGAACAACCGGTGGCCAAGCCTCCTCCTGGCCTAAGCAAGGAGTCCCAAAGACAGACAAGCATTGCCAGGCTGATCCACGGCTGGTTTGCAGCCATGAGCCTCAGGCCAGGCCAGTGGAGTGGCTCAGACGCACTCGGACCAAGAACGCCCAGGCTCAGTGCAATCCGACGAACCCGGCACCCTCCCAATCCGTCCTTATCCTGGTATCCTGATGACCGAGTCTACCCACCTGAGCTCCCACCATAAGCAAAGATTGTCTTATAGGTTGTGATCTAAATTATAGTGCTCTTCATTCCCACCACTGCAATGAACGGTCTCTTCACTGGCAAAGAACCACCTGTGCAGGTTTGGAAGACAGGTGTCCCTTCTTTATTTAGAAGGGCTAAGAAGCACCGCCATTTTCTTGTGTCTTCAGTTCTTCGGTCCCTGGATTTGCCCCTAAATAAGCTCCAAGAGGAGCTAGGAAAGGATTTTGGCTTATTTACGCCAGTTGTACGAGTGCTGGATGTGTGAAATTTCACAGGTTTTTGATTCCTGGTTGCTTTGCTTCCCATCAAACAACATTTGATCTCTTTTTGTTTGAACCTCCAGTGTTACAGCACTTCAGCAATAATTTAGCTGCCTGCTTAGCTCGCTCTCTGAAGCCGCAGCGGCTTAGGAAGGCTTCTGTGTAATGACTGGTATGACGTGTAACTCTTCTGAAGGCAGAGAGTGGGAGGGTGGCATTTATTCCCACTAATGATGTGAGTCTTCTCAACAGGGTGCCATCCCATTCCCTCGGGATGGAAATGCTCAGATGGCTGGCAGTGGAAGCAAGGGGCATAATTCAAAGGATTACCCAGATGCTGTTTGACGTCTTGTCATATATCCTCTTGTGAGCAGGCCCAGGGCTTCGGATCACTGCTAAAGAAAGGATATTCCAACCACTGGAGGCTTTCTTTAAAACAGTAGTTAAGAGTCGGCCCAAGGAAATACGCTGATGCCAAGGGTTAAATGCAACAGGAAGAACAATGATCAGGGAAAGAGGCTCTTGCTTCTACACGATGAAGGAAACCCTCCACCCCCACACCAGCTTCTCATGTCATGTGGTTTCTTCCCCAAACCCCAAAAACTTTAACCTTAGACTGTCTACTACGGACCTCACCCCTTTCCTAAGAGGTCTGTAGGGGGCCTGCATAAGCGCACCAACGTGCCTACCGTCCCTGTCCTATTGTTTCTTTTATATTTTATTTTTCTTATATGTATCCATGTATTCATAACTATGTTTTTACTTATACCTATTATCTTGTAAGCAATTGACAAATAAATAAATAAATACCCCAAGCAGAGGCTCTGCCTGGAAGAACACACCGATTAAGCGTACGGTGAAGATGGGTGCAGAGGTGCTTTAATCGAGCCAGGAGTGGCTAATAAACGAACAGCCTTCCTGAACTTGGTGCATTTCAGAGGTTTTTGGAACAAAGCCTGCAGAATTCCTAGCCGGCTTGGCTAAATGTGCTGTAGGCAAAATGCATCTGGAGAAGTGAGTTGCTCAAAGACTGCCTTGCAAAATGGCCACTCATTGGCAGCTGACTTTAGGGATTCAGCAGATGGTCTTCCTTCACTGGCTGAAAGCTTTGGAGACCACAACTGCAGTGTCTTGTTATGGCTATTTTTTTTATCACAATAACATTCAACGGCCAAGGACCATCCTGTGTCCGGTTTCCTTGCCTCAACTCCGTGGGACGGTATTTCCAGGCCTCATTTGCCATTGAAACATTTCACTACTGATCACCGTTTCCCAGTTCATCTTTAACAGATTCATCGAGCTAAATGAAGCCCAGGATAAGGATCAGAAACGAGAGCTTGTCTAATGAAGACTTAATCAAGCCAATCAAATCCATTTCAGTTGCCTAAAATGATACTGTTGTCCTGTCTCCATGCAGGGAGCAGGGACCGTGGGGCCTCATCTGGAGCAGGGGGTCCCAGAGGGCCTGAGCCCTGGCTGGGGGATTCTGGGAACTAAAGTCCGCTCATCTCAGCACTCCCAAGGTTGAAAAAGGACCCTCCCCCTCCTGGGCCTGACAGGGGGCAGGCTCTGCCCAGGCCTTTCAAGGAGACGAAGGCTGCCAATTCCTCCTAATCTCGGGGCCCGGCTCTGCGGCCCAGACTCCCTTCAGGCCTCCTGCCCAAGCCTTCCTTTCGGCAGACTGCACGAGAAAAGGGGGCCAAGAGAGGCCTCAGGCATGAAATTCCAGGGTAGCTGACAGCAGATAGTAGTTTTATGGGTAGAATAAACCTGATGGATTAAGATCTTTCTTTCTTTCTTTCTTTCTTTTTCTTTCTTTCAAGAAGAGGCACAGAACAGAAACTGCAGCTCCAACACCGCCTGGAGTTGGAAGTGGCGAAAGAGACACAATTGTCCCCCCAAACGCATGAGAACATCTTTCCATGACAGGGACGAACGCAGGATGGAGAGCGTTCGGGGAGATGGGAATCCAGTGACTGAGAGGAGGGGGCTCCTTCGGATACTCTTTGACTAGGAGGGGTGGGCGGGGGTCTCAAAGGGGCCTGAGTTGGAACCAGGCCGGCTGGCCGATGACACCGAGACGCCCCAAGGGAAGCTTCCCCATCAACGGCACTCAATGCAGGGGGCTCATCTCGCATTCTCTGACTTCAGAGCGAATCTTCCTCTCTCTCTCTCTTTCATATTTATTGCTGCCTCTGCTGAGCGCTTTGGGGCTTCATTGCACAAACCTTTGTGACAGGAGCCCTGATAAGGAAGGGGGGTTTGTGGGGGCGCATCCTGGCTACTGGAAAGCAGGCAAAGGGGTTGTTGATGTCGGGTCTGGCTCAAGTAGCTGCTTGTGGCAAAAAACACAAATGATTTTGGCCCTCTTTTTCACAATTCCAGCATGCATAGCCAACCTCGCTTGGGAATTTTTAAATCTTCTGTTTATTGCTTTTACGGACTGGTTTGCATTGCTTCCATTATATTCCAATTCCTCAGCATCCCTTTAGTCCAATTATTAGAAGTGCTTATAAAAATAATTTAATATCCAATAATGTCAGTTATCCACAATCTGCCTCAAAGTAACAAAGCAATAAAACAAACCAATTACAACAGTTTCAAGGAACATTAAATTAAAAAATAATTAATGCTGCAGGGGGAGAGATTATAAAAATAAAATTGTAATGGCAGCCCTTGAAAAGCCACTTCTTCAAGTCAGCAGCCCTCTACCCAGCCTGCTCCGTGTGGTGTATGTTTAGGGGCAGAGAGGAAGAGTGGTGGGGCAGATTGCCAGAAGAGATAACTGCTGATCAGAATCACTTTCTGAAACCTGCTCCCCAAAACAGGCTGCGGGCCTCTTCCTGGCCTTTAAGCCCAGGTGGGACTGGCCACACGGCTGCTAAGGGCCACGGTTGCTAATCAAAAACCACAAGGCCACAGCAGCCTTTCTTCCCTTTTGTTCATTAAGCAAAGCCAAAGTCGCCAAGTGGAAAATCACATAACCCTGACTTATTTTATTTCGTTGTTTTCCGTTCATTCGGTTGTGACTTGGTTGTAACAGCTGTAACTGTTGCGAAGCGTGTAAATGGCGATCCCAAGATCACAGGGTGCCGGGACAATCAGACATGCAAGTCTGCAAGTCTTTTTTTTTTTCTTTAATTTTTGTCCTGACGCAGCTCTGAGTGGTAAGTGAGGAAGGGTACGTGCCATTCTCACAAGGCTCTTTGGCTTAAGAGAGAGCGGAAGGGGATTCACTCCCAGCTTCATGAAATGGATTCTTCGGCCACAGGCTTCCCTACGGAACGCAAGTCCACCTACCTTAAGGTTGCTAAGATTGTTAAATACCGTCAGGTAAACCCTTCATGGCTGTTTACGGTTTCACTGTGGCCAATTCCTCTAATCTCTGGTCCTTTGCTAACACATCACTGTTCTGCTTTATTGGACGCTGAGGATTCGCTATTTTTTATTTTATACACACACACGCACACACATATTACACACACATACCCATACATGTGTATGTGTGTGTGTGTGTTATATCCTGCTGTTATACAGTATTTAGAGGTCATGAGCCTCTTACATTCATCTGGAGAGCAAATTTTATTTATCCCAGACTGTTTGGATAGTCAGGCTGAAAATCAAAGTGCGTGAGCTAATGATAACAATGGTTAGAGCAAAGCTCTTCAGAGTCATAAAACAAACAAACAAGGCATCGGTTTAAGAGGGACGCCCTTGATTCAGCATTGAGAGCAAGGTGCTCTAACACTTTTATTCATAGCTTTTCATGCTTTGGGACTCTCCTATAGGAGAAGATGGAACTTCCTAATGACAGTACCAGAATTGGGGGTTATTTTCCAAGTGACTTCTGCGACTATGAGGTCAATGTGGGTTTTTTTCCTCCCTTGTGAGTCAGTTTGCATTTACGTGCCAATTAAAATTTAATAGAAATGCATGAAGGCTTAAATGCTTTACAGTCATGGAGAAAGAATTTTATGGGGACTCTCAGAGTTTGTTAGTTGTTTTTGATTTGGGGTGGAGGAATGAATCAAAGGAGGGGAGTAGAGAAGAAGAAACGGCAGCCAAAGATCATCATAATTTTTTCATCCAACTAAAATGCCAAGGCCAGGCTGAACTCAACAACCCCACCCCAATCCCCAGGGAGGCAGGCGGAGGCAGGCGTCAAGGCTCAGGGCCACAAGCTCCCAACCATTCCTGGTGCTGCCTCAGGAAGTGTGTATCTATGTATCGGTATCTAGGTAGGTAGGTAGATAGATGGACAGACGGTTGGATGATAAACAGATTATCTATCCACACAGCTGTTGTTGCCAATGGAGAAATCCCATCCAAATGCTAACTAGGACTGGCCCTTCTTAGCTTCCAAGGTCATAATTCCCTCATCATAATAGCCATCATAGTTCCCTCATTCGACTGTGTTGAGGTGTGCAGTTTTACACAGTTTCACACAGTTTTACCTGGGCCAGACTTATCCATCCATTCCAATAGCTTTCTGCTATCCATTTGCATAAATTGCTCCGGCCAAGGCACCAATTAACCCTGGAACTAACATGACTATAATTCCATCCTTTAAAAAAAAGCAAAGGATGAGAACTATCCATACAAAGTGTGGGCCACTCATGTGGGCACTTCGTCTCTCCCAGTGCCTCTACGATTCATGCACGGTCTCATGTAGGTTTAAATCTCAACTCAGGAGAACATCCGGCAAGCCTCCTGAATGCCGAAGACACCCTTCCATCCATTGAGCCAAGATTCCTAGCGAGATTTTTTGGAAACAACTGACCTAACTCTGGTGAGTTGCAAGCTATAAATCACCTATGAGTGAAAATGAGTCAACAGAATTTAAACAGCCCTGGAATTACAGTAACTGAAGCAACACTTTGCGGAAAAGAGGTTCCTGTTGCAGGAGGTGTGGTACTTCTCAGAGAGATCCTGAATCAGCGGGCAGTAAGGAGAGGGGCAGCCAGGAGACCGTAATGAGCAGCTGCTTCTTGAAGGGATCCCGGGCAAGTCGGAGGAGAGAAAAGGCGCAAAAGAGGATGCAGATTTTCTCTCCTAGAGACGGCCTGCAGGTGCCTCCGACCAGCTAATGGAAGGCTGGGCGGCCTCTCCCGCTCTGCGCCCTCTGGCTGGCCTGCAGGACCCCCCCCCCCCAGCATTTCAGCTGGGAAGCCCCGCCAGTGATGAATTGTCGCCATGCTCAAGCCCTCCGCTCGCTCCCACCCTGGCGGCCATTCCTTTCTCCCGGTCTCCCTCCAGCTTCATTTCCTACCAAGGAACTAAACCGAGAGGTGGGACACGCAGCAGCGGGAAAAGCCCCTTTTCGGGCACTGCAACTTCTCAGGGGGTCGTAACCAGACAGTAGTTACAAGCGGTAGCTGGAGGGAAGTCCGCTCAGCCCACCTGGCCGGGAGGCGGGAGCGCTGGGGGCGCCCTCTGGAGTCACCCAAAACAAAGGCCGGGGGGTGGGGGCAGCCGAAGGAACAAACCCCCCGAGCGTCCTGGCGCAGGCCAGCAGCCAGAGGCCGGGTTCAGGGCCGCTTCCATCTTGGACCGGCCCCTTGAGGTCAGCAGCTGATCTACAGTCCCGGCGTCTGCAAGGGGAGCGAATGGATCAAGTGCCGTCCAGGCGTCGCCTCTCTCCTCTCCCTGAAGGTCTCGGCTTGGCATCCTCCCCCCCACACCCCGTTGCCGCCGCCTCTTCCCTTCCATCGCCCGGTGGCCTCCCGCTCCGATTGGGAACAAGCTCCGGCCGCTCCACTGAGTCATCGGCGGGCAGGGCAGGGCAGGGCAGAGCAGGCTCTCCGTCCATATCGCGCGGGCGTCCAGAAAGCGCGTCCCACCAGCCGCCCCACCTGGCTCCCCGCAAGGCTCCCTCTTGGCTGGGCCCCGTCCCGGCCGCTGGCCGCGGAGACGCCGGGAAGGTCGGGAGGTGCGAGGCGCCCCGCCGCCTCCGTACCTTCCCCGCGGGAGAGCGAGGCAGGGAGGCACCCGGGGCGGGCGGCCAGGCGGGCGTCTCGGCACGTGCCTAGAAGGGCGGGCGGACTGGTCCAACTCCGGCGGGGAGGGCGGCGCGGGGGGCGGGGAGAGCAGCCCCCGGGCGCTTCCCGGCAGGTCCCGGCGAGCAGCCGTGTCTTCCCTCCTCCTCCTCCTCCCGCGGGCTCGGCTGGGCGGCGGAGCTGCCGGAGCGAGCCGGGGAAGAGGCAGCGCCAGAGCCGCCCGGCTTTGTCTCTCCAGACGGGGCTCTTACGCAAGCCGCCCCCCGCTCGCCCCCCTTCCCCTCGGCGGGCGGGATGCCGGCTGCGCGGAGCCCCCCCTCCGCCCTCCGCCCGCCCAGCCCGCGCCATGCGTAGAGGCGGGGGTAGCCCCAACCCTCGGCCGGCCGGAGAGCCCCCTTGGGCTGCAGAGCGGCCGGGCTCCTCCGGGGTCGCCATGGCCCGCCGAGACCGCCTCCTGCTGACCTTGGCCGGGCTACTGCTGCTGGAGGCCTGGAGTGGAGGCCACGCGGCGGGCGCCGGCCAGCCCCGCTTGCGCCTGGCGCATAGAGGTAAGGCGGCGCTGCGCTGGGGCAGGTGGCGCGTTTGCGGAGGGGGGAAGTCGCGCCGGCCGCTCGGCGAAGCCCGCCAGGCTCCGTTCAGCGGGAGCGCTAAGGCGCCGCTTTCCAGGCTGCGCGCCATCGGTCTGGATGCCTTAGGATACGCAGCGAAGGAAGCGCAGCGTTTCCACCGCAAGGCAACTGCGCCTCCTTTGCCGGAGTGGCGCCCCTTTCCGAGACCCTCCAGCCCCCTCCCTCCTCGCCAGCCTGCCTCGCCTTCGCCTCAGAGCCCGCGAACTTAGTAAGCATCCGGAGAGCCGAGGCGGGATCCTCCAGAGAGGCGCCCGGAGTCAACTTTAGGGCCTCGGTTTGTGCTTCCCGATCGAACCTGTCCCCCTCGTCGCCTTTCGCCCTGGGGACCCCGGGGCGGCTGAAGGAGCAGGTGGGGATTGGGGGGTCTTGGAGCGGGTGAAGCATCTTCCGAAGGAGCGAAGGGCGCCGCGCAGCGATCGCACCCAGGACGGTGAACACACGCCGGCCTCCATCCAGCGGAATTGCGTTGCCCAAAGTGGGAAGGGGGGGATCCAGCTGGCGGCTTCCCCCCCCCCTTCTTCAGGATGGGAGATCCGCCCCCCTCTTGCTGGGGTTTGAAATCTCCCGGCGCCCCACCTGAGTCCACGCCGAAGACGGGGAGTCTCTTGACCAGAGGCCTCCTTGGCCCCCAGGCGCGCCCTTCGCTCCTTCCTTCTTCATTTTGGCTGATGATCCCGAAGAAACCCGCTGCGCGCCCCGGGCGTCCCTTGCAGGTTCCCCTGGTTTAGGTCGAAACCTTCGACTCCTTGGAGTCCCGTTGAAGCCACCGGTCCTCGGGTGGGGGGGGGGAGAGCTTGCACGGACGCTGGTCTCGGAGGGCAACAGGCGGGACGAGGGCCAAGCGAGCAGCGGTTCGTTTGGAAGCCCGTGTGAATAGGCAGGCGAGCGGGGTTTGTTGGCCTGGGTTGCCCCTGGAGCGGTCAGGAGTGGCTTCAGCCAGGCGGATCCCGAAGGGAGAAGGCAGGGCCCGGCTGTGCTGAACATGGTGACGGGGGGCCCTGCCTGGCGGTTGGCGTTACATCCCGACGAGGTCCGGCTGCTGCGGCTGCCGTTCTTCGCGCCTGAGCCTGAGGGGAAGGGAAGCCGGACACTTCTACGGGAGCCCGAGTGTGTGGGGCGCATTCCCCGGATGGCTGTCCCGTCCCCCCCCCCCCCCCGCCTCCCCAGTGAGGGAGCTGACCGGGGCAGGTGAGGCCCTTTGGGATCTCGGCCTGTGTTCTTCAGTGTTCGTGGGCAACTGGGAGGGAGGCGGTTGCTTTCAGAATGCGTCCTCCTTCGGCTTCTTTTGTGCCTTCGAGGCGGTTTGGGGGCACCTGGCACCTGCCTGAGCAAGTCCCAGCCCTTTCCTTGGCAAGTTTGGTAAGAAGTGGTTGGCCCTTGCCCTTTTCCTGGGGCTGAGGGGGAATGGCTGGCCCAAGGCCACCCGGCTGACTTTCTGCCCCTAAAGGTGGGAGTTGAGTCATGGCCTCCCGGTTTCTAACCTGACGCCTTTACAAGCAGGCTCACCTGCTTCTATTCCTGACGTTACCAAGGAGGAATAATATAATCTTTTATAAAGAAATCAAAAGTATTTTTCGCTTTACATTGCAGCCTTCACACTTTATTTTACAATAAGAGCTTTCAACCGAACACTGTAAAACGGCTAAACATTCCCCATACAAAGGAAGAATAATTGCTATCTACTTTCAGTTCTTCACTAAGAAATTTTTAAAAAACTTCACTTAGTAACTAGGCTATCTCTAAAGACTTGAGGAGAAGGGAAGAAGCAACTCAAAAAGTACATTTGATTGTAATTATGGAAATAGGTGGTTAAAGATTTCTGAAGATCAGTGAAATATTGAGAGGTTAAATTTTCTCTCTGTTCTAAATTTCAGTCTTAACTCTTTTTTTTTTTACAGCTCATGTTGTTTATGGTTTGGTGTATTGTACAAGTATTTTGGGGGTTAAACACAATATAAGAGCCCAGCGTAATGTTTGATATCTACCTTAACATTTTTCAAGGAATACTCCAGGAACTGGAATGGTAGGTTAGCAAGTGAACTGTTGTTTAGCAGGGGGGAAAAGTTGGAAATAGAGGAGACCAGGCGGTGGATGAGTTGGGGTGCCAAGGGGCCCCTCTGTACCCTGAAATGCAACATGTGGCATCACTTTGGGCCAAACCCGTCCTCTTAACCCCCCCCCTCCCCGCCTGGAAAAGAAGGAGCAGGAATGCTCTGTAGGTTGCCTTGTAATCCGGGAGGGGAGAGGAAGAAAGGAGGAAGGAAGGAAGGAAGGAAGGAAGGAAGATCAAATTAATTTTCTACAATCCCATTGTTTTCTTGGAAGCATACATCAATTTGGCAAAGCTTTCTTGAGCCTTGTCTCCTTGGCAGCCTCACTCACCCCCCTCAGAAGCGAGTGTGGGGCGGCTGGTGCCACGTTCCTTTGGGGCTGATTCTTCCCTCAGGATATGGACCAGGGCAAAGTTTATCCCCAGGAAGAAGAGGGTCTGGTTGAGCTCCCTACCTCGCTCTCTTCACACCCGTAACTAACTCCCGATCTCTACGTTTTCAGGGGCTTCCAAAGACCCCAGCAGCCCTTCAAAATTCCTCACCCTGGCTGGGAAGAATAGCTGCAATCAGGCGGTTCACAAAAACGGTGGATTTCAACTCCGGCACCATCCTAATGTTCAGCCATCAGTTCCAATTAAATAGCTGAGCGAACTCTATTTTGGCTCTTGGGCTGCAAATGGAGATGGAAACGCCACGGCATAAAATCTCTGTTAGCATTTTTGCATTCGGCTGGGTTGTCTGCCAGGCCTGGCCAGCTTCCTATAACGCACCCTTGACTCAGTGCCTCAGGCTTTGCCACTAGCTGAAAATTATGCCGTGGTTTTTTTTAGATTTTGTATCCCGCTTTTATTATATCTGTAAATAAGGTGGCAAACGTAGCTAATACTCCTTCCTTCCTCCTCCTGTTTTCCCCTATGGAGACGTGAGTTGGGCCGAGAGAGAGTGGCCCAAAGTCGCCCAGCCGGTTTCCATGGCTGGTGGGGGGCAGGAATCCCAGCCTCCCAGTTCCTAGCCTGAAGCCTTAACCGCTGTAGCAGAGCGGCTCTCCTTAGAGCTCTTACGTATGTCTGAAGAAGGGACACTAATCAAAGCTTGTAGGTGAACGGTCCTTAGCACAATGAAGGGGCAGCTGGCGCATTCCCAAGTTGGTCCTTCTGCTCCAGCCGGTGTTGTTCCCTCCAGCAGGAAGAGGCAGTGGTTTCCTCCCTGAGGCAGGCCAGAGCGTTGCTGGGGTGTTGCTGAGCCCCAGCCAAAGGAAGCTGCTGCTGGGGCCCGTAGTCCTGGCCTTCTCTAGTGGGGAGGCAGGCCTGCCAGGGAGAAGGGAAGCTTGCTCCGAAAACTCCCGTCTCTTTCCAAATGAGCGCTTCCTCCTACAACGGACCGAGAACTAGTATCCTCCAAGTCAGGCCCTGTTGGCAGCCCAGGTGTCTTCTGCCTCCAGGGGTCGCAGAGAGGAAGGCTGGCCTGCCTGCCTGCAGAAGGACAGGTGTGGCCCCTCCCTAAGAATAACCTCTGCTGCTGCCCTTCCCATGGTGGCTCCTACCTACTGGGGACCAGGCCAGCCCGGAAGCTGCCTGCAGGGGCCCTGGCTTGTCCTGCTGCTGAGCAGGTGGGGGCTCCGTTTAGGGCCCGGGCAGGGATCAGGGATTTAGGGCGCCGTCTTTTGACTGAGTTGCTTCTGCATCGTGGCCGGCTCCTGGTCTGCAGGAAGAGCCGCTGGGGCTTACGGGCCTTGTCCTGCTTCCTGGGGCTGCCCAGCCTCTCTGTGGACGGGATCTGTGTCTATTGAACCGAGTGAATGAGATTTTCTTCCTCAAGGGGAGCGGGATTCGGGGAGCTGTGTATGTGTGTGTGTGTGTGTGTAGAAGCCCTGGTGAAACGGGGACCCTGATGCTCCCCATTAAGGCAGCCAGAGGGGAGGCCAGAGGACCCCCCCCCTGAGCATTGACTGAGGGACCCTCCCGAGGCATCCGGGAAATGTCCTTAGAATCGGAGCGGCCTCTGACCCGCCCTTAAGCCTCATGTGAAACTTCTCTTCGCCAGGAATAACCTGGTTTCTTCCAGGGGATTTCCACTGCATGGATCGGGTTGCACTAAGAGGCTTCATTCAATCTGCTTTATTGGCACTGCAGATCTGAACCTGGCTTCTAGGAGGACAGAATAATGACCCGATTGACTTACCTTTTGAGCACCGGATTCAAATGAAGCCTCCATAGTATACTTCGTTTTTCCAAAACGTGTTTGAATGACCGTTCAGCTTCGCCTGGTTTCAGCTATGAATCTGGCTGATCTAATAAGGCCAGCTAGATTTTGAATGGGAGACCACTCAGCGATCCCAAGGCTGCAGATTGGATTTGGCAGTGTGTTTTTTAAAAAGCTAGCATCTTGGGAGAAGAGGCCTCGCAGGAAGTGGGTTGTGCTGTTGTCACCAAAGCAGCAAGGAATCTGGCAACCAGTTGAATTTAACTCAGGGAGCCCCTGTTTTGTGGCGAAGATTTCAGTCCATGTATTTTCAAAAAAAGGGAAAGAATGCAAAACAAAGCCTTCTATTTAATGCTAAAATGGTTCTTTTGCTTGATGGACTTTTTCATATAATAGTTTGATATCCTGTGATCTATTCCTGGAACTTGCTTCATTGATCATGAATTGTGAAGTGTGAGATAGTCATTCCTAACTACATGGGGCTCTCTTATGGAGCACCTGGAGACTCCAACTGGTACAAAATGCGGCTGCGCGGGTGATTATGGGGGCGTCACGAAGCTCCCATGTGACGCCTCTCCTGCACGAGCTGCATTGGTTGCCGGTGGTTTTCCGGGTTCGCTTTAAGGTTCTGGTTCTGACCTTTAAAGCAATCCATGGCCTTGGACCAGGTTATCTGCAGGACCGCGTTCTGCCGGTGATCTCCAACAGACCTGTGCGTTCCCACAGGGAGGGCCTTCTCCGGGTGCCGTCGGCTTCTATGTGCCGGCTGGCGGCCCCCAGGAGTAGGGCCTTCTCTGTGGGGGTCCCCGCCCTCTGGAATGGTCTGCCTCCAGAGATACGCACCAACATGGATCTGAGAGCCTTCAGACGGGCGTTAAAAACTTGGCTCTTTGAGCAGGCTGGCCTAGGTTGACATAAGATTTTAATTTTGTCTCACGTTTTTAATTGGTTTTGAATATTTGGGGCTTTAACTATTTTATGGGGGAGGGGCAAAGTTTTTTAAATTTCTAAACAGCCTAAATTATTTAATCCGTTTTTAACTTTTGTACAGTGTATTGGGGTTTGTGATTGGCTGTGCACCGCCCTGAGTCCTTCGGGAGAAGGGCGGTATATATGTATTAGTATAAATAAATAAATAAATAAATAAATAAATAAATAAATAAAGTACATTTGTCCCATGTAACTTTTTAAAATATTATTTTAAATTTGTTTTATGTAGTAGATGTAGCAACAAATGTAGAATTTTAACTGTGAGATAGGAAAAAGCTCATCGGTTGTCCAACTATTCATTCTCAGATACACCGAGAACTCTTGGCAATGAATTTGTAAATATTAGAATTTTTGGAAATAACTTTACGTTCCATCTTTCTGTGACTCTTTCCCTAACCATGATGGCCTTGGGCGATCATCTAGGATTAATGGGTAGCCTTGAATGGACATGCCCGGACGTGTCAGTAGCAGTACAACCGATGCCTTCTGGCTCTTTCGGATAACTCCGCATTTTGCAAAGTGATCTCCGCGTAGCAGTCACCCCGGGGCTGATCTGACTTCACCAGATCCCTTTTCAGAAAGACAGCCTAATGCAGGTTTTCTGGCCTGAAGGGTCTCCTCCCGCAATTGTGGTTGTCTTGTGTTTCTACGCATAGCTCTCTCATCCCAACATTCTTTTGCCATCACTTTTATGCCTGCCGGGATGCGATGGGCTCGTCTTAATCTCTGTGGAGGCAGTAATGATGAGTTGTGTTTACACTGGTGTGAGGCTCAGGAGGACGTGGTTAGGGGACATGCCCTGTTGCTTGCGTCCACACCTTC
This sequence comes from Bungarus multicinctus, assembly GCA_023653725.1. Lineage (NCBI taxonomy): Eukaryota > Metazoa > Chordata > Lepidosauria > Squamata > Elapidae > Bungarus > Bungarus multicinctus. The sequence goes on from CM042848.1 coordinate 864,225, forward strand.
CTCTTGTTGCCACATCAAACGGCTGCCTCCTTCAGAGGAGGAGGAGAGGTGGAAAGAGCAGGGTTGGTGGGGGTCTGCTGCCTCGAACCAGAGGCCACTCTGGCCCATGGGGGAGGGAATGGGAGGATGTGGGAAGCAACCTTTTGGGGAGCTCCTGTGATCTGCTGTCGCCAGGGCAGGGAGGGGGTGGGAGGGAGTTGGGGGGTGATTTTCGTTATATAAATTGATTTGATTCTTTTTGTTAGTTTTGATTGTGGTTTTCTGTAAACCACCTTGAGTTGTCATGGGTGAATTGGCGGCATTATAAATTCAATAAATAAATAAATATTCTTTGGTTGCCCAGAGAAAACCTTCAGCCGCTCAACATTTTTATTGACTTCAAAATTTAATGGGTCGCATATGGGGCCCAAAAGAGATGGTGCCGGAGGCTAATGTGGACCGGGTGTGTATGTGTGCATATACACAACACTGTTCTGGGGAACCAATGAGCAGGGCATACGTGCAGTGAGGAGCCCAATGCAAGACCAGTCAGAGAGTTGTGGCCCTGGGAGAGCGAGCAGAGGCTCAGATGGGACCTGACGGAAAAGGGGCCTCAGCTACGGAGGCGGCGCTGAATCTTGGTACAACGTAAACCAAACCACACAGGCAAGGAAGTACGATGAGAAGAAAGCTGTAAAAAAATGCTGCAGTGCCCTTAGTAGTTTTGAAATTGTTTTTGCACTTGAGTGTGTGTGTGTGTGTGTGTGTGAAGTTTGTGTCAAAAAAGTCAAGATGGTGGCCAGAACCCTTTAGTCTAAACCCCTCACTCTTGAGGAATGAAATGCAGGAGGGTTTGGGGTTTTTTTTTTTTGGTAAGGCTTGGTGGATGTATGAGTTTCAGTCGTTGTAGCTACTGGTGCCCAAAAGGAGTTCTCAGATTGTATAGTTCAACCAGCTGAAAAGTCCTGGAAGTGGAACGGGGCTATTTTTCCCACTGCTGAATGGGCCAACTTATGAATCAGCTCCTTGGCAGCTCCCTGCGCATTTAACACATCAGAGGCTCTGTGGGAGCCACTCCGTTCCGCTTAATCGGTGGGAGAAGCCCAGAAGCAAAGGACCAGCCGTCCTCCTCTGCCAAGGGCTCATGCCCATGGAGGGAATCTCTCGGCATGCGCCAGCGTTTGGTCCTTTTCTCCTGGCTGTCAGGCACGCTTGGCTCATAAGATCACCGAAAAGTCAGGGCTTAGCTCTGTGGCCCCAGAAGTGGCAGACTCAGATTGCTCTCCCTGCGAATATTGTGGAGGTCGTCTTGACAATGGGGGGGAACGGGATAAAAGGCAGGGAGGACGAAGGTGGCTGTACCTCCCAGACAATGGCTAATCTCGGACGCTAAGCAGGTCAGCCCTGATGAAACCTCAAACGGGGATTATCTGGGATTAGGCTGCTGGCTAGACGGAGAAGTTGAAAAAAAATACTTTGCAAAAAAGATAAACGAAGTCACCAACTCTGCTCACAAAAGCGCATGGATGCTGGCTCAGGAACTAAGCCTGACTGGAGGGCACCTCTGGTTTCAGGTTGCCAGCAGCTCAGTGATGGAAAGGAGGCCCGTTGGAGGCCCCTCCCAGCCCAGTTCTTCGGGTCTCCAGGCCATTGTTTCCTGGTTTCCCAAGAGAGAAAAGCTTGGCATTATTAGACTTTTATAAGAGCATGGAAGTGGCACAAAATGCTCAGTATTGTTTTTGAGGAACCTGCTGTGACAAATTCTAATTCTACTTTGGCAGTTTAGACTGATGGCTTCTATACGTTATAATTATTCACATGGCTTATGCAGACAATTGCACATCTATTTACAGTATCCTAATTTACACTAAGTTGGTGGTTCACATGTTTTTTGTTTGCCTGCAGATGTAGACTTGGTCTGTGCGTGCGCACACATACACATTTGCACTCACTCACACACATGCACGCCCCCCCAAAGGTGTTTGAGAATGGAAAGTCTCAGAGAGGACAATCTGCATGCAGCCAAGAATGATAATCCGACATTTACAATGTTGAGAAGGATCCAAACAATTTTTCTTTCTAACATTTTTAAAAAATCAAGTAAGAATACAACCTGGCTTACAACATCTTTTCTAAAGTTGTAGGGAATGTTTGCCACAGTTAATTAACTTTACAAAATGTTATGATTTATTCCTCTGACTATGTAGGGAAATATATGGGAGTTTTTATCCTGTGAATTCCAGAAGAGATATGCATATGGAATTTAGTTATAACAATTGTTAATAAGTTATCATCTTATTTTATGTGCCCTTTCTTTTCTAATGACAAAGATGACACTGAAATGCTCCTCTTTGTTTTGTGGATCTGAAAACCAGCGCATCTCCTACAAAGTCCCGCTTTTCAGACAAGAAATCAATGGGCAGCATGAATTGGAAGGAGAGGTGGATGAAGTAAAGATGTTCCCTTCCGCCTGAATCAATCAAATGGTTTTTTCCTCCGTAATGGAAATGACTTTCGTGATATTCATAAGAGCCCCCAAGCTCTCCAAAGAAGGAGTTCTGTGCCAGTTCCTTCCAACTGCTAAAACATCCACCCACAGTCTTCCTGCCATCTGTCCCTGTGTCCTAGAGGACTAGGCAGCAGGCACCTCCCCGAGGGGGTGCGGTGTGTGTTTGTGTGTTTGTGTCCCCAGCGGCATCTACTGGTTTTAGAGAGAAAAGTTCTCTCTAAAGGGAAAGGGTGGAGATCCAGAAATCTTCTCTGGCTCACAGTCACAGTCCAGACTGATGAAGCATATGGGAGTTTTGCTTCCCCACTGAAATCTGGTAGCTCCTGCAATTAGGATTGTCTTTTCACTGGATTTGCAGAACTTTTCATCATTTCTTCTATTACCTTTTTGGAGAAAGTGTGAGTGGAGAATATTATTACACCTCCCTCCCAGCCCTATTTTATGTCCTTAGCCCAGTTTTCCCTGGTGGCGAAGAGGAACAAGGGCTGAATATCAATAGCAATTACGCTTGGTCTTATTTACCGCCCCATAGTGCTTTTCAAGCCCTCTCTAAGCAATTTACAGAGTCAGCTTATTTGCCCCCAACAATCTGGGTGCTCATTTTACCCATTTCGGAGGATGGAAGGTGGAATCAACCTTGAGCCAGCCAGGATTGAACTGCTGGCAGTCGGCAGAGTCTGCCTGCAATGCTGCACTCTCAGCACTGGGCCACACCAGGGCTCCTGGAATCTCCTTCAAGTAGACAAGTGGAAAATCCCCAGGACACATCCCCCATCAGGGTAGGATGCTTTGTGCTGTAACATCGAGGCTGAAAGAGAAATAAATACTTTTCTCTGCTGACTTGAAGACTCAGTCACAAATAATTCAACAGCAGTGACTTGTTACTTTGTGAAATGGGCTCCCAGCTGATGCTTCTGAGTTGGAGAAGGTGATTTTTCCTGCTGATGAGGGATATTAGGACTTTGTGGTCACTTTGGACAAAAATCTCCTTTTAGCTCCTTTCTTCAGTTCATCTCTCCCAAAGACCTCCACCCCCCTCTTTACAAATAGAACTTGAAATGAGTTGAATACATTTGACCTAAGGAGCAGGGCATCAGGGCCTGGTGGTGATGATGATGATGATGATGATTTTGGGTTGAAGAAACGAGTGTTACGCCTGAACCCTGAATCACCTGGATGCACCCATTTATTTTCCTCCCTCCCTCCCTCCCTCCCTCCTTCCTTCCTTCCTTTCTCTGAGGTGAAACCACCTGGTAGAAACTTTTACTGCAGCTCCGGCCTTCAGTGGAAAGAAGTCCTGCTTAGCAAAGGCTTGATGTTCTCACCCTGATTGATGTGCTCGGCCTCCGTCTGCTTCATCCCCGTCTGAGGAGCCTGAGCCCCGCAGGGGCATCGCAGGGAGCTCCCCTTGGGGCTGCGGTGAAGCCTGACTGAATCAGGGCTCCTGCTTCTCCTGGTTTTGCCAGACAAGGGAGGCCGGGCAGCTCTTTCCAGCCAGTAGGGCATCCTCGTCTGCTAAGAAGCAGGTCTCCCCAGGGGAAGGAAAGGACGGGAAACTACTTCAGCTCCCTTGACATATTTGCTCCCTTATTACAGCTCTTCCCCGGCTCCTTTCAGGGGGGAGTAACATTCCTTGACCACATGCCTGGTTTCCTGCAAACCCCAGGAGAGAGGCCTTTGGGCTGCAGGAACAACACGGAAGGCAAATAGGCCGTGGAGCAGCTCCCTGTGTGATAGTTGTGACTCACTGCGCAGCTGCTGTGCAGCTTGTGTGTGTGCTTGCATATTCATTCTGCTGGTGCAAATGCAGAGTGGGGAGAGGAGAGTATCTGACCTAGAGCCTGGAGCAGCTGTTGAGAACGAGTTGGGCTGGACGGTCCCGGCAGCTGCTCATCAAGTCTTTCGAATATTACTTAAATCAGGGTGAAGCTTTGCATGGATGCCAAGGAACCAGTGGTACTTAAAACAGGGCAGAGATCATTCCAGATTGAGTTTGAAATAGACACCTTGAACTGTATTGGGAGAAGCGGACGGTGTGTGTGCACATCATGCTAGCAGCCCAAACTAACATGTCTGCGGGATGAGGCCTCTTGGTTGGAGGTTATGGGTCCGGAGCTACCACAGGCCCATTGTGGGTTGGTAGTTGGTACAGTGTAGTGGGGCTAAAAGAGAGAAGGAGGGGAGGCATCAAAGCCAGTTGGGAGACCGGCCCTCGTCTTCATCACCAAAAATTGGCTCTAATTACACACACACACACACACACACACACACACCGATCATATGACTGAATCGCAGCTTCAGTCTGCCTCTTGAATGGTTTGCACACCTATGTGTAAAGTGTACGGGTAGATTATCCAGATACACTTCACTGAATGCTTGTCTCTTTGTAGGGCTTAGCCCAAATACTCCTGGCCAGTTTTGCTCGCCATTAATAATAGCTTGAAAATTGAAGGTGGATACGGATTTCAAGTCTAATGGAGATGAGAAGGCTGTTCAATCTGCCTTGAGAGCGAGCTCTTGACAAGACTCCAGGGTCATCGTTACAGAATACGTTTTGTTCCTCTTTTGCAGAAATGTCTTCTTCTTAGCAAACTCTTACCTTATGTTCCAAATTGTCTTGTGGTAGAACTGGAAAAAATCTCCTTCTTCCCCGGGTTGCCTTTGCAGAGAAGGGCAGTGAAGAAGGCTTGAGGAAGGGTCTCCTGGGGGCCCGAGGGGCTACTTGCCTGCAGGTGGTGCCTGAAGCCAGTCTCCAAGGGGCCTCTGCTCAGTTTCCCTTGAGAAGCACCTTCACTGAGTTCGTGGCCTGGAGCTCTCCTCGGAATGCCAGGAATCTCTGTATCCGTAGGCTGTTTACAGAGTTGCTTCTGGGAAGGAGCTTCTTCCTAAGTCAGATATTTGTCAATAACAATGAGTTTGATAGAGGTGCATGAAATGCAGATCAGATATGCAGAGAGTTGTCTAATTAGAGGACAGGAAAAAACCATCCCCTTAAAGAACGGCAGCCTAAAAATTATGGATGCTTTCTGCAGATGCAGATAGATTTAAAATAAAGATTTATCTGTTTAGTTACTGAGTTTATTTGGCACATCAATTGAAAGTGGCTGTGAGCAATTTATATAGTCTACATAAATCAGGATAAAAAGTGCAAGAGACAAATACAAATAACTATAATACAAATCATAGCCCCAGAGAGAGAAAAACACATACCATTTGTTACACTCCTTATTACAAAGGAAGCAGTTTACAACACACACACATACACACACACACTCCTCTATACATACATTTTATAATCGTATAATATATATTTCTGTGTGTGTGACTGTGAATGCACCTTAAGACAACTGATGCTCCTTCGTCTCTTTTGTTCCCATCTAGGTTTCTTTTCTTTGCCATTGTTTCCCTTTCTTGTCTTGTTCTTTGTGTTTTTAAAACTGTTCTTTGTTCATAAACGTTCTTAACAAAGTGTAAATTGCCAGGGTTGCTGGGAATCAGGCAGCGCATCAATTTAATGAACAATGTTATACAGGATTATTATAAACTGACCCAAATTGTGAGTCTCGGAGGCTTTTCCCTTCCTCTGATCAGTTTTCATGGCACCGGGGTGGGGGTGGGGGAGATGAACCCACATGCCTCTGGTGTCTCCAATGTGCCCTACCTGCTTTGTAGTCCGTGCTTGTTCCTTAATTTATTCTCCTCGCGAGTCTTTCTCGGTTAAGTCCATCTTGCAATTCTCACTTATTTCCGACCGAGACGCTTGCTGATGCCGGCAGCTTCCCAAATGGAACGCAGTGTGAATTATTCGCCCTAAAAACCACAAGTACCCGGAAACATGAGATAGGTGGAAATTGCAGTTTGTGTCAGGAAACAAGGATAATTCACTACATAATATATTGTCTCATATATCCTCAGCCGATAACTTTGCAGCCCCTTCTCCCTTCCTGTAGGTCAGAGTATGTGATGCTGGAGGCTGGCCAATATCCAAGCAGGGAGGAAGGGCAGCAGGGGGTGGAGGTGCAACCCTGGCTTGAATTCTTGGGCTGCAGCAAATGGGCAGCTGTTGGGGAAAAGAAATTTCACAGTGAATATGGAATACTTACAATTGTGTTGCTCTTTTTTTAAAATGGGGGATGATTAATACAGGAACAGCAAAATGCTCCCTGAAAGTATAGCGTTTGAAATTCATTTTTTTGCCTCTTCCAGATTTCTCAGAAAATGAATATATTTGCTAATTCAGCTGTCAGAACTTTTTGTACGGTATGGATTAGGCTTGGGAAGCAGTTAATCTATCCCAGTCTTCTGTTCTTAAGGTTAATTATTCCTGATTCCTTCAATTTCTTCAACCGTGTTTCTAGGCCCCTGATAATCCTCAGGCTTTGAACTTATTTCCTGTGTCTTCAGAGTTAAAAAAAATGGTACCCAAATTGGACATGGTCCTTGAGGTGGGAACAATATTCCAGTTGGCCAATAGATGGCAGCAAAGCAATGCAGAATCTTCTCTTTGCTGACATCTAGTGGTCTTCACTTGTTTGAAAGCTAATAGCGGAGACTGACCAATGTATAAATTGTAGAATTATTTACTTCCTATGAATTAGAAATTATATTTGTCTTGATGTGGCTTAAAATTGTATTTGACTTTTTCATAGAGAGGGCTGACTCATATTTAGCTTATGAACTCCATGCTCATTTTCTTGGAATAATTAATGGTCACAAAATCTTGAGTCCCTTTGGGGCCACAATAATCTCAGTCCAGCCCAGCTTGAATTCGGTTGACTCTTCTCTCTTGACCATTAATGGTTCAGATTCTTGTAGAGAGTGTGAGCAAGCAATAGACCTGTGGCCATTTGAACCGCCTTGGCTGCTGGTCTGTTGTGCCTACTGAAAAATACAGCACCACCACACATCACCTTTGACAAACCAGAGCACAGTGATGAATGTGTGAGTGACGTACAAGCTGTCGGTTGGACGGCTGTTAAGAGGAGAAATGGAAAACTAGCTATGTCTAGAAAAGGGCAGGTCGTTATTACGTCAAGCCTTCCGCTGTAGCTGGTTTTAGTATTTTGCCAGCAGGTGAATATTTGTGTGTTTCCCAAGCAGCTGTGATGTTAACTTCAGAAACAAATGATACAGCAAATAATGAAATTTATGCATTTTGAATAAGTTGTTACTCTAAAAGTGAGGTCTCTTGAGTGCAAAAAATGTTCACGCTTGCAGTTAATTTGAACTGCTGTTCATTTGACATGCAGCTGTCATTTATAATTAAGCTGATAGTTTCAATGTGGGTGGGGAGATTAAGCAAGGGTAAGAGACCGTAAAAAGGCATATATTTATCTCTCATGACTCAGCGCAGCTGGCTGAGGATGTCAGGAAGCTGAAAGTAGGGAGAGGGAGCTTAGAACAGCAAAAAAGAAAATATGACCGGTATTGATGCTGTCAGTTTAGGAATCTAGTTAGACATTCCGGTTGCATCAATCTCCAGATTGTGCATAGATGTTTAGTATAAGTCATGATTTCTGATATGTGCTTCCATTTGTGCAAATAAACAGGCTGTGTTACTTTTCATTCATAAAACATTTAAAATACTACTATAACAATATTTCATGATGGATATAAATACTTTGCATGCGTTCCCTTAGATGAATAGGAGCAGATGATGGTGAAACCTGCTCCCCTTAGGCAGCCTCACTCAGAATGCTAGGTTCAATTTTGAAAACTGACAAACTCAGATAAGGGCTACTAGATTCAAGATCCTACGTCCTGTGAGGAAGAATTAAGCAAGGTAGACAGGCGTGTTCAGCAAACAGAAGAAAAGGTTGGAGTGAAACACGAAGGGAAGTTTTTAACCGTTGTCACAGAGAGGAGAGGGTCACCTATTCTCCAGTGGGGCCTTGGCCAAAGGGTTGAAGCTGCAAATTGGATGCAATGTGAATGGCTCCCACAGGATGGACTTCTCTGGGCTCACCTGCTCATAGGATTCGATTGAACAGGGTCCATTTCCCACCCTCTGACTAAGAAGGCCAACTCCCTGGCTGGGAATTCCGGGACTTGGAAGTGCACACATTTTAAAGTTCCCAAGGCTGAGAAGCTCTGGGTTGGACTGACAGTCCATTCCAATCGTTAGAAAGTGATTGGTGATTGTATCCAGTCATTTGTTTTGTTTTGAAAATGTTCCTCTCCGTGCAGAAAGGAAAGGAATATAGTCCTGGGGGTGGGATACGGCCACACCCCTGCTCGGCTATTCCTGCCCTGTTACTGTTTGCAGATGAGCCTCTTTGTGGCCACCATTCGCAAAGCACCCAGGACACGTTTCCAAAATTCAGCCAGGCCCAGCAGGAGCCTCTCCCAACGTCTCCCACCGTGGCCGGTGAGCTTCAGGCAGAGAAAAAGGGGCCTGGACTGTTTGGTTTTCATTTAAAATGTCTGCTTCTTCATCTAAGTGCCCCTTGTCCAAAGTGATGAAAACAAAGGGAGCTCATTAGAACAATACAAAGCTGTCATGGGGGTTTACAGGTGGAGGGTTTATGGGTGGCTCTGCCCTCAGCTGCTCTCAGACCCTTCTGCTCCTTCTGACTTACAGAAACCAATTAACGCCTCAGCTTGAACCGAAGTCGGCAGCGCAGGGCCCTTCCTAGATGGTCCTGAATGCCAGGTCCTGGAAATGAATCTTGTGTGCAGCACATGGAGCAAAACATGTGACTCTGCAGAGTTTCCGAATCCATCTCTCCACTGATACCCAGGATTCCATCTGCCCTGGTCTCTGTTGGGAAAGCAGTTGATTCACAGATGCCAGTATCTAATTTCTCAAATCCACCCTACAGTATATGGTATAGATTACATGTATTCAGCCAGTTAGCCACCCACTATTCTGCTTTTATTAACTTCTGTTCCCTTTTTGATCTCTTTTTGCTGGCCGGTATCATTTTTCACTCCGTATCCTGTAACTGCCCTGCCACAAGCCTACTATTATTCTCTACCTTGGAATTTATATATTCCCAGATTTTTCCCCCTCCTTCTTCCTGCCTCAAAGGACTCCATTCATGGTCTACAGGAGGCCAGACTAAATATTGCTCGAGGCTCTCAAGGTAAGCGAAGAGAAATATGTATCTCAGTAGCTGGAGGCCCATCAGGCCGAGACACTCCGAGGAATCCCAGCTATCTGGCCCATCTACTTCTCTCTTCTCCGACTGCTGGAGTTTTGAGGGGCGGCAATTCTTGGTGAAAGATTCGTTGCTTCGGCGGTTATTCTTGCATGCCAGACTTCATTTGAATGGCATTAACCCTCTGCCTCTTCTGTTTCTGCAAATCAGTTCAAGCCAGTTCTACCTTCATTAAATGATATGAAATATTAAGAATAATTTACTCAAGAGAAATTAAGCTCTCTCAGGCATGGGGCCCCAAGCCAGGCGGGAAGCCATAGTTCAGTCCGAAGCCCAGGCAAGGAGGCCTAGGCGGCCCTCGGCCTAAAGTCATAATGGGGACCAGCATTTCCATCATAAGGCGAGCCATCATGTGAGTGGACCCAATTTTATGACCATTTTTATGGCAGTGATTAAGCAAAGCATGTGGTTAAGTGAATCACATGGTCATTGAATGAATCGGTGGTTCCCAATTGACTTATTGGAAAGGTCACAATCAAAGTCCCGTCACTGCAAGTTGCAGCAGCTGTTATGGGTGCAAATCAGTGGCCGTGTGTGGAGATGTGCTCCCATGAACCTATGTGTGTGTGATGACCGTCACTTCAAGGACAGGTCCCAAAGTCACTTTTCCCAAGGCTGTCATAATTTCAAACCGTTTGTTAAAGGAACAGGTTGTTGTGAGGTGTGCTGTCCAGACAGTTTAGAGTTAATGGGATTTGGGATAGTTAGTTAGGAATTGAGAGCTGTCCCCTTAAGGGAATGCATCATGGTAAAAGTAGTTAAGATATCCTGGGAAAAGTAGTTCATGTCATGTAGCCACATCTGTAACCCTGATTGGTAACTGAATTGACCCTTGGTGGGTTGGGGAAGGTTTCTTCACTCTTGCCTGAACACAGCCTCATGGTAGCATCTCTACCTCCTGCTTCTATGATATGGGATGAAAGGGATAAGAGATAACTATCTTTTTACCCAGAAAGTCAGATATGCAAAGGAGTGGACATTAAGAAGAATCTCATTATAACTGTGAGTTGTTGAGGATGCCTGATGAACCAATAAAAAAAACTTTGTATGGATGCTTTGTTGTGTTGATCAGTCTTTGTACAGGACAGAATAGTAAAAAGATGATTTATGGACTCTCAGTATAAAGATCTAAAATCCCTGAGTAGAATGTTTGTCTGGACCCCCTGCTAAAAGAAAAGTAAAGAATATTGTTGTGTCTGAATTCCTGAAAACCAAAGGGGAATTTGGAGTCCCTGTGATAAAGACAAAGATATATGGAAGCCAGGAGTGAATGTGCAATGCTATTCCCTTTGTACCACTCCCTCGCTTCTCCTCTCTTCTTACAGCCTGTTTGGAATTGCATGAAGGGGCCAAAATCCCCCCTCCTCTTCAGCAAGAGAAGCTTCTCTGTCTCTGGTTACATTTCTGTTAACTCAAAAGGAACTAATTTACAAACAAGGGGAGTGGCCAGGTATTCCCCATCTATCCCTGTCTCCCTCCAGTTACAAACTCTTTCCAAACGTAATGGGAAAGTTTGAGAAATCTTGCTTATATTTCTAAAAGGAAAGTTGATTCTCCTCTGCTCATTCCAGCTGAAAGGCTTTGCATTTCTTATGCTCTTGGCTGCTTCGAACAGGCAATAAAAAGAGGCCCCTGCAGTTCTCTGGCCGGTTTATCTGGGTTATAAATCATTAGTGAAGGACCATCTTCAGAACAAAGGAGCACATTCCTTCCCCCCAAGAAACAAGGTTGATTCAAGCAAGCTATTTGAACAAAGGAATGCAAGGAACAATTTATTTTTGCTTAAAAGCCTAAAGTTTCTTCATCTACTCCTCTCTTTGCTAAAAAATTAAAAGCATAACACGGCCACAGAGAATGCAACTTACTGAAGTACTGTATTTCTCTAATGAATTTCCCTTCCAGCAAAATCAGCTGACACTCAACTATTAACCTACAGCACCATCTGAAGTAAGCAATAAATTCCTTTGGATTGTAAATTCCTTTGGGCAATCAGAAAACTCCATAGCCACGAGGCTCATCCTCCCCTAAAGAGAGAAATCAGATCTAGGCAAAGTAGCCTACAGCATCATCTGGTGGTCAATTAGAAATTTCACAGAGAATTCAAAAAAAAAAATTTCCTTCTTTTTTTTTTAAACTGGTCTAGCTCCACCTCATGGCCAGTAATGAAGTTATTGGAAGTTTCCGTAATTTAACCAGTAAATTCTAATTTATGTAACTCTTGTGAAAACATCTAGTAACTTAATTCAAGGGTCCAGGACTACCTGCAGCCCAACCTGTGCTTAGCAAAAGTGTCTTCCAGATCTAGCAAATAACACTAACAGGCAAATTTATGTTCTACACCTAAGTCTTTCAAACTTCGCAACGCACCCTAAAGTGCCAACTTGTGTAGCAAGCAACACAGGCAAATTTGCTTTCGCAAGATGCAGCAGCTGTCATGGGTGAAAGTCAGTGGCCGTGTGTGGAGATGTGCTCCCGTGAACCTCTGTGTGTGTGTGTGTGTCCAAGACATTTTCTCTCCAATTGATTTATTTAGAAACATCTGGCATGTCAAAGGCAATTTCCCAAAGTGAAGTTTTTTTGTGTGTTACATAGAATCCACCTTCTCCCTTCTCTCCTTCCACTTCTACACTTCATAAATCACGAGAACCAATTAACTGCCACTGGAATTTCTTAATACGACATACAGAATAACTTTTCAACTCCTCCACCACCACCCTTCCATGAAATGTGACAGCTGAATTTTAAAGCTATCAGGCATCCCCCCTTGAAAATTCCTCTTCCTAAAAGAAAAGAAAAAAGCACAGTGGTTAACACATTGTCTTTAACCCCCTCTCCCCACTCCACGAGGACCCTTCGGTTTGTGGGGAAAATCCTCATGGAATTGGTTAACCAATTGATCAACATGAACATCCCAACTCTTTACCCAACTGGCATCTGAGAGAGGGTATCCTATCCATAAGACCAAATATTGCAATCGGCCACGGTGTAATCTAGAATCAAGAATTTTTTGAATTTCATAATGTGTTTCCCCCTGTGCCATTAACGGTTTAGGGGGAGAGATTGGCGGTGGTCTTAGTGGTTTTAGTAAACTACAATGGAATACTGGATGAATTTTCCCCAATATTCGAGGAAGACTTAATTGGATAGTGACCAGATTGATTATCTTTGAAATTGGGAACAGACCCAAGAATTTTGGATCCAGCTTCTTACTGGGCAGTTTCAACCTAAGATACTTGGTCAACAAATATACTTTGTCCCCTACTTTAAAAGGTGGTTGAAGGGATCTATGTTTATCTGCCTGTTTTTTATAATTTTTTGCAGCTTCAGTCAAAGCTTTTTTGTATCTTCCCATCCTTTCTTTAATGAGTTCATCCATTCTGTTAGGGACATGGATGAAGGAGATTGTCTCGGTAACTCTGACATTGGGACAAAATCCATTCCAGTGTTGATTCCAGTCAATCCCGTGCTGCTATGTACTGCATTATTGTAAGCAACCTCTGCAAAAGGTAATAACTCAGCCCAATTTTCTTGTTGATAATTTATATAGCATCTAATGTATTGTTCAATCACGGTGTTTGTTCAATCATGGTGTTAATTCTCTCCACTGCTCCATTAAAAGCAGGATGGAAAGCTGAGGATAACTCTTGAGAGGAACCAATGGATTTCAGAAATTCCCTCCAAAAATTTGCGGTAAATTGTACCCCTCTGTCTGATATTATTCTACGAGGTACTCCATGTAGTCTATAGATATGTTTCATGAACAGCTTTGCAAGTTTTTTTTTTGCAGATGGAAGTCCTTTGCAGGCTATAAAATGGGCCTGTTTAGAGAATAAGTCAATTATAGTCCAAATGATTGTATTCCCTTCAACTCTTAGGTAATTTAACAATAAAGTTCATTGCAATCTCTTCCCAAGGTTATGTTGGTTCCGTGACTTGTTGCAGGAGGCCAGGGGGTTTTCCAGTTCGGTGTTTCATTGTGGCACAAATTGAGCAACTTTTTACATAGTCCTCGAGATCAGGTTTCATTTTTGGCCACCAGAACTGTCTCCTCAGTAAATGTAGGGTTTTTAGGAATCTGAAGTAGCTTCCCAGCTGGGAGTCATGGCTATGCTTTAATACCAGTAGTCTTAGGATTGTGGGTACATAAAGCTTAGTCCCTTTCCAAGCTAGTCCATCATTCATTGTCAACTGGGTTTGATGGTCCAGGAACCAAGGATTGGTCAATAGGGCCGTTTTCAATTCTTCAGTCAGCTTATCTTCCAGGCAGTTGGGGTTGCAGTTGGCTTGGGTTCGGGTGGTAAATTGGCCTGCCAATTGAGTTCTTGAAATTCAATCTTGTACTATTTCCTCTCGGTGGCTGTCAAACTGAGGTTTTCTGGACAGAGCGTCCGCCAGTACGTTTTTCCCTCCAGGGATATATTTAATGTTGAAGTTGAATCACTTGAAATATTGGGCCCAGCGGACTTGTTTGGGCGATAATCTCCTAGGGGTCTTTAGAGCCTCGAGGTACTTATGATCAGTCCATACCTCAAAGGCCTCTGGCGCCCCTTCTAGAAAATGCCTCCAAGTCAACAAAGCCCATCATACGGCGAATGCTTCTTTCTCCCAGACTGCCCACCTTCCCTCTGTGTCTGTCACCTTTTTGGTCATATAAACACAAGGCATCAGTCGGCCTTGAGAGTCCTTTTGCAGCAAAACAGCTTCCACCGCTACATCACTTGCATCCATTTGGACAATAAAAGGCTTGGTCGTGTCTGGGTGCTAGAGGATGGGCTCAGCTGTGAATAGACATTTTAAGCCTTGAAAGCTTTCTGGCAGTCCATAATCCAAGCCAGGAGTTGACTTGGCTTTGGTTTGGTGGGCGACAGGCCTGTTTTTAATAGTTCCATCAATGGGAGGGCAACTTCAGCAAAGGACGGAATGAATTGTCTATAGAAGTTGGCAAACCCCAAGAAACTTTGAAGTTGCTTTCGGGTTCTGGAGGGTTTCCAGTCCAGCACTGCTTTCACCTTTCCGGGGTCCATTTCAATCCCCAGGCTGGATATTCGGTAGCCTAAGTAGTCCATCGATTTTTTGTTGAATTCACATTTTGAGAGTTTCATATATAATTTGGCAGCTAGAAGTGTTTTAGAACTTGTCAAACCAATTGAACATGTTCTTCCATGGTTTCACTGAAGATAAGGATGTCAATCAGGTACATGAGGACTCCCCGATAAAGGTGTGAGTGTAGCACCTCTTTGATGAACTGCATAAACACTGCAGGAGCCCCCTGAAGTCCGAAAGGCGTGACTTTGAATTGGAAGCTACCCAGAGGGCAGTTAAAAGCAGTTTTCCACTCATCTCCCTCTTTGATGCAGAACCGGTAGTAAGCTTCCCTGAAATCTAGCTTGGTGAATATCTTGCCCTTCGACAGGTGGCTCAATAAGTCTTTCATGAGAGGGAGAGGATACATGGTTTTGACACACACAGCGTTCACGCCTCTAAAGTCAACACACAATCTCAACCCGCCACCTTTCTTCTCCTTGAACAACACGGGGGCAGCTAGTCTTGATTTGGCAGGCTCAATAAAACCTTGTTCCAAATTACTGTCAATGTATTTCCTTAATTCAGTCATTTCAGCAGGCGTCATGGAATACATCTTTGGTTTTGGTAATTTCACCCCGGGCTCTAATTCTATGGCGCAATCAGTGGCTCGATGGGGAGGTAAAACATTACACTCTTCTTCACTGAATGCTTCAGCCAAATCTTTGTATTGGTTGGGTACCTGGGGGATATCTGGGAGAAGGTGGGATGCCATGGGTGCTGGCTCAGGCTCTGGGTTCAAGCTGCCCGGTGGCTTTGTAGTGGGTGGAAGAGGGGGCAATGGGCCTGGTCCAATGAGGATTTTTCTGAATCCATCCTCCCATTTGATCGTCGGTGCCCATTTGTCTAGCCAAGCAAATCCCAGTATGATTGATTCTGACATCTTGGGGGTCACTATGAAGCATATGAGTTCGCAATGGGGCCCTAATTCCATCTTGATCAATTCAGTCATCTGAGTGGCTGCCCCCCCCCCTAATTAAGGTTCCATCCACTTGCTCAAATCTGATCGGGCGTTTTAGCATCCATCATCTCCTCCAAACAAAGCTTGCAGATTCAATTAATGTTCCGGAGGGAGGGGCCCCATACTCTCCCCCTGCATATCTCCAACTTCAGCTGATTGTTGATCTCTCTCCATCTCTGGGAAAAGAACTCTGGGGTATCAGCCAAGCCCCTTCAAAAATAAAAATCACTTTGGGAAATAAATGTAAGGCATCCAGAAAGTATCCATGATATCAATCACTCTGAGACATTTTCTCTCTAATTGATTTATTTAGAAACAGATCTGGCATGTCAAAGGTAATTTCCCAAAGTGAAAATTTTTCGTATGTTACACAGAATCCACCTTCTCTCCTCCCACTTCTACTCTTCATAAATCACGAGAACCAATTAACTGCCACTGGAATTTATTAATACGACATACAGAATAACCTTGAACTTTTCAACTCCTCCACACCCCCTTCCATGAAATGTGGCAGCTGAATTTTAAAGCTGACATTCAAATTGTTTGTTAAAGGAACAGGTTGTTGTGAGGTGAGGGCTCCCTTTGTCTGTGGCCATTTTGAGGCCTTTGGCATCCGTGGCAAGTGAGCAGAGAGAGAAGGGGGGCACTGGCGTTGGAGAGGGTCTCTCCCCCACAGCTTGCCATATCCTGTCCAAGGAAGATTGGCGGCTGACGTAGTCGGAGGCCTCAGTCTCAGCTGGGAAGGCCAGTGCCCAGGGTGGGGGCAGAGCGGAGGGAGAGGAATGAGCCAGTTTGCTGGGGAGGCTTCCCAGGGGTCCGAGCTCAGCCCTGCCACTTCATTTGTGGCTCCTTTTTTTTCTTAAAAGTTGTATTTCAGGGCACAACTACTTTGAGACACAATTGGGCCTGTTGCAAGTTATGTGTTCAGAGTCCCTGCATAAAGCGGGAGTTTTGTATCTGGCGCCTGTGGGAGTAAGAGGCAGAGGCGAGAGTAAAGGCTAACAGGCTTTATTTCAGCATTTAAAGGTTGCCGCTAACTTCAGGCAACCGGCTGACAGGGTAACAGCTGATTCCTTTTGTCATCTCCTTTTATACTCGGCTATCAAATGGAATCAGCCAATCAGGGATGCTCCTGGCTCCCGCTCAAAGAGCGGACCGGCGTGAGGACTTCAGCAGAACACTACAGGGAGTGTGGTACAACAACCCACAACCCGAGGTTTCCCTCAGAAAAGGCCTTCCAAAGCTAGTTTAGCGGTGCCATTTTAAAATCCTTAGAAGATACTTTTACATGACTCATGTGAGAAAAAGCAAAAGGGGTCACAGAGAAAAATGTGATTGTGAATCACACCTTGGCATATTCGTTTTGTTTTCCCCCCATATGGCTGAACTTGTTTCCTTTTTTTAAATGAGACTTAATTCGAGCCCTTCATAACAGTGTTTCCATGACGACTGATCCCATCCGTTTGAGTACTTCCTTCTATTCGTGCATCCAATAAATTTGGGTATACCTGAAAACACTGCCCCCAAAAAGTCCCTCATGATGCAGGATTTTAAGGTGTCTTCCAAAGTTCTCCTGATTTCTGTCAAATGTGGGCCCTGATCTGAGAGTTTAGTGGAGCACCAACAGTTGCCACTTTGATTTGGCCAAGACTTATGATTATTAGATGAAAAGGTAGGGTGAATGCAGATAGGAAGCTTCATATGCTTTATTTTAAATATGTGTGTTAAGTATTTAGCAGAGTACCCTTGGTGTCAAGGATTAATACAGCAGACGGAAATAGTGTTCAGATTGTAGCAGTGAGTATAGAACCACACAAACAGCAGTTGAAGTGCAAAGTCTTTATATACAATGATGTAAGCACAGTCCAGGTTCCATTCCAATGTGATACACAGTTCATCCATCAGTAGATTAGATTACTAACCATTCTTGTTCAGTAGATATAACAGCAATACATCATCTTCAATACATCCATGCATCAATGGAGAAATATAGTTACAATGTTGAAGATACTTGCCAAATAGCAGAGTAGCATAGTAGAAGCCTAGCAAACCAGTAGCAGCATTCCTGTAGCACTCACAGAAACTAACAACAGACACACTTACAGCACTAGCCATGTGCTTTCTGGCTTCTTACTATATAGCACTCCTGCTTCCTGTAGCCAGTCAGCATTGTGGCTACAAGATAGTGCTGAGTCATTTCTGACTTGCAGCCATATATGGTAAACCAATATAGTTAAGTTTCTTAAAGAAAATCTAACATGCATGTATGTATGTGTGTGAAAAGAAAGTTAAGCTATTTCTTGATATACGCAAGCGCAGTACCCATAACAAAGAGGGGCCTCCATTGGCCTCCATTTTTAAGATGTTCCCCAGTCTATGCAAGGACATCCATGCTGGAGTCTAACCCTGACTCTGCAGCAGAACAGGCCATAATCCCTCTCCACGTGAACTTGCTCCCGCATTCTCTGCTCCATAATGCATAAAGTTTCCTTCTGGACCTCAGTGCGTATTTAAGAGCAAAACTCCTGACTGTCAAACCAACAGAATCCATTCCTACTCATTTGTATGCACGTTTGTGCCAGAAGGTATGTCTCCAAAGCAGAACCTGTCACCTTTAAGCAAAAGTGGCTGAGCCATGGAGCAGATGTCCACACGGATGGTGTCTCTCTCTGGCTGGAGACTGGCTAGTTAGCGTTAGCTCTGTTTCCCGCTGGGTTCTTTTCAGAAGGCTGCCCCTTTGCGGGGAGGTTTTCCTTACCCAGCAAGGCAGCGTCATGAGTGCAAGTTTTCCTCTATCTTCCTGACTGCTTCTCGGCCTTCAAGTGAGGGGTTGACCAGGAGTCTTCAGAAAAGGGAACAGAGTGAATATAACGCTCTCTGTCTTCATGAAGGAAGTTCCTGAAATTTCCTTTATGGAATTTCTGTTTTATGGCTTTTCTCCAAAACAGACGTGCCTTTTCTTCTCCCTAGCAGAGTCCAGAGGGTCCCAAGTGGACAGCTCCATCCCTGCTCCCTTTGGGCTGTCAGGGAGGGAAGAGATATGCCAGATGCGGTCAGTTTCAGATTCATTTTACATTGAAATCCGCATGGTTGGGAGGCAGAAAGCCTGGTTGTCTGCAAGGAAATGGTGAGAGCTCCAGAGCCGATCGTTTCCCCTCCCGCTCCTCAGTGGGTTTCAAGGGGGCCATTTTGCTCCTAAATGAAAACTGAGTTTGGCAGTGTCTCCTGTGGGGAAACCCCCCCTTGGCACCGATCAATGGCTGTGGTAAAATATGTGACCGAATCGTCTTTGCAGCATCCATCACAACTGGGAAAGGCCTTAACAGTTCCCTTTCCCTCCTCTGCAATTTGGTTTACCAGGAGTCTGCCTCCTCTGAGCATCAGGTTTCCGGCTTCCCGTTTCTTCATCCCAGCTCCCAATGAGCAACCTGGAGGCACCCAGCCTCTGGCGCTGCAAAATGCTGGGGATTCAAACCGCCGAACTGCCGACCTTTCTGATCAACAAGCTCAGTGTCTTAGCCACCGAGCCACTGCATCCCTTATCTACTGTAAACTAAACCAAAGTTATTTTGCAAGTATAAAAAACCAGTTTTCCAGATATAATTTAATAAATAAAGAGTATATAATCACATTGCAAAGTCGGAATTAAAATTATTTGAACTAATAATGCAAGTAAGACTGAAGGCAAATTTTAAAATACATTTGTTGCTACAATTCATAAATTACCTATGTTATTACATTGAAACCATAATAATGTTGATATATTACCAACATTTTATTCAGAAGCAAAAATTAGAGGGGTTTGAGACTCCTCCCCCTTTTGGAAAGGGTAATGCTTAATAAGAGTGACACCAATAGTGTGGAATAAAATCATGAAGAAGTTAAATTAAAATCTGAAAAGTTAAAATCCTTCTCAACATCTTATTAAATGGATGGAAAGGTACCTCTAATACACCATTGTTGTACAAGGAATCAATCCCAGTGAATGATGTTGATATATAGTAGCTATTGTAGAATATAATCCGCTGTGTTGTCAGATCACATATGCTTAGCAGTAATAAAAATGGAAAAATTGATTGAATTGATAAACTAAGGTGATAATTTATTAAGAAGTCTCTGGCTTTTTGTGACCCGTAATTCCCAAATGAAGCGTTCATGATGACAACCTGCTTATGACGCGTGTATAATGTGTTGAACTCTGCAATGATCCTTTATTGAATTTTCTAGGTATTGGTATGCATGATAAAAATATATCGTCTTACAAATAGGATGAAATGTTTGCAGGGGAAGGCTTCAGAAGAACGAATAATCTCTCATTCACCAAACTCTGCTCAGCTTAAAAGACCTCCAGAGATTATGAGAATTTTTGTTAAAAAAAATTCACGGAGGACAATCAAGACCAACCTTGAAAGTGCGAAAAGGGCCCTGGTGGCCCAGTGGTTGGAAAGCAGCACTGCAGCTGGCTCTGCTCACTGCCAGCAGTTTGATCATGGCCAGCCCAAAGTTGAGTCAGCCTTCCGTCCTTCCGGGGTTGGCAAAATGAGGAGCCAGATTATTGGGGGGGGGGGGCAAGAGGCTGACTCTGTGAACCGCTCAGAGGGGGCTGTGAAGCTCTGTGAAGTAGGTCCAAGGGTGTGGCTTTCGCCATCTCCGGTGATGCGGAAGGTAAAGACAGAGTTACTGGAAATCCTGAAGAGGAGGACCCTCCCAATAAGCTCAATGGACGTGATGGAGAGCTGCAAGGTCAAGTGTTAGAGGAAGGTGGGGGCTGGGGGAAGGACCCAAAGGGCAAAGTTCTGATGTGGGCATGCCTAGTCAAATGCAAGCAGTGAGGGCGGAGCCTTCCAGGCTATCCAAATTTTCCCTCTTGTCTCTGTTGCAATTCATGCCAATCAGATTTCCACAAATTATTACCCTGAAATCTACAAACTGGATTTTAGAATCATGAGAGCCTCAGTCAGTGGGAGGTGGGTGTCTGGGAGCTTTTGTATCCAGTCACTGCATTATTTGGGGCGTTCAAGAGCCACGGAAGGACAGGGGTGCCAATTGGATGCTTTTGTTCCTTTGGTTTTGGGGAGTTCTTAGTTTGTTAGAACCGTTGAGCCTGTTTGCACCTTAGGACTCCTTGGGGTCCTGAGCATTTGCTTCCCATGTAAAAGAATGTGCAGTTGACAGCTGGGGCTTCAATCGAGCAACTCCACTTGGCATAACTTTCCCCCTCTTCTCACTAAAGTGTCTTCTTATCTTACAGAAATATTTAAGCAATTCTGCACAGCTTTCTATCTCTCCCCTTTCCCCCCCACCCCCCCAAAAATTAACCAGTAGCAAACTGCGCTCTTGAATTCATGCTTCCTCTGTTGCCGTGCAAGCGAACCCAGTGAGGTAGCTGTGTGGTTCGTCTGAGAGGGTCCAAGAGAAGAGCCCCTCTTCAAACAACTCCTCCCCTTCGGTGAAGCTCTTTGGTGGCCAGCAGGGCCTCCCACCGGCTGCCGGTTGCGTGCTTGTTGCTCTCTGATCAGCGCATGAGATACGCCTTTGGGCTTCCGGTGATGCACCAAGTGGGACATGAGCACCCAGAGAAGATTTTCCTTCTCATGCAGGAAGGACTATGGGGGAAGGAGGCAGCCTCAATAAGAAATCACAACGGATTGCGAGTTCTGGTATGCTGAAGTCTCTTTCATAAGGCTCTTCACCCACTGCATTACAAAACACAAGAGTAAAGAAAACAGCATCTCTGAATGAATCGTTAAAGTATTCCTGTCATTTAGCAGCTTCTTGTCTGCGAAAACAAACTTTTTTACACCCATGAGAAGAATTCTACCTATTTTTAGTGCATAGCAGCTCCTTGATGACCCACCCCAATCATTCCATCCGCCTGAACAGGCTGGCAAGTCGAAGCCACCCGGCGCTTGGATTTGGCTGCCATCTTGCCTGAGATGTGGGCTTGCGGGGGCTGGGATGGGGTTGGTGAAGGAGAGCAGATTCTGGGAACTGACTGGATTCCTGTGGAAACAGGACAAGGCTTCAGCGCGAGGCTGCCGGTGAGAAGGTTTCGTCTGAGCTGACTCTCTCAGTGGATGTCGGCAACTGGCAGCATTCATTGTGGTTGCTCATGGTCCTGGGATCATATAGTTGCTATTTCCATGGATCACGCAAAGACCCACTTCACAGCAGTGTGGGGTTCACTTAATAACCAAAAAAGGTCATAAAATCAGGCATGACTCACTTAGAAAGCCACCTTGCTTAGCCATGGAAATTCTGGTCCAAGAATTAGCTGGTCATAATTTGAGGATTGTCCGTATACAGCAGTGAGAAAACTTCTCTGAGCCTCTACTGACCAACTTGAGCCAAGTACCAACGGGCCATCGGTTGATGGTCCCCATGGGATTTGGAGTCCTCGGAGAGCCCTGAAGTTCCAAAGGGGGGGTCTGTGTTCCCCTCCCCAAAAGCCGTGTCCGAAATGGAGGGTTTCCAGCCGTTTCTTCCAGCGGCCTGACAGGGCAGCTTGTCCGACCTTAAAAAGCTACGCAGAGTCAGGCTCAGCTGTCCTGGGGCAGATGACGAGGGGGGGATCCAGGGTAGTTGGTTGGGATCGACATCAGAAAACGCCCCATCGGAAGGCAGCGAGGGTTTGCTTCCTGGTTGGGGCAAAAAATCCCCCCCCCGTCCCTATTCCCCAGATTTGGATGGGTTTGTGTAAACATCGGGACCTCGCTTTGATTGTCAGGCACCTCTCCAGGTACTGCTGAAGCTAACCCTGGTGGGGCTTCATACAGGGAGGGAGAACAGGATTAGGCAGTCCCTCAGAAAGCCAGTCTGCCTGCTCCTTATGGGGCAAAGTGGCTCTTTTGGGAAACCACGTTTGCTGCCACTCACCCTCCGCAGTGGAAGGGCTGCATGCTCACCTGAGGAAGGGGAAGGAAAGAAAAGCCAGGGAAATGGTTTAAAGGATGCCTTTTGATCATGGGGAGCTGACTTTTCATCTGGTGTGTGTGTGTGTGTGTGTGTGTGTGTGTGACTTTTAGCCCAAACACTGTCCTTATTTAGTTTATATCATTAGCATAACTTCACCTAAGTCAGTTGGGATGTTGATACCTGTTCCAGCTCCTCAACTTAGCTTCAGTTTCTTACTGTCAGGAAAGCTTTGTGGCTATTTGAGCAGAAATGGGCAGCGTGGAGTATTTTTTTACACCGCTTTGATTAGGATCCTGTACTCACCTAAGAACGAATTGCCTCTAACTCAGCCAGGCTCATTTCCAAGTACACCAATCTCGGGTTCACATTTTGAAATCTTTATTCTCTCCGGAAATCATAACTTCCTCTGAATAACTTAAATTTATAATGCAGAACAAACGATCAAAACAAAACAAGAAAACTCTGAAACAGTTAATAAAAGGGCATGGGTGCCACCCTATAATGTCTGCATGCCGGAGTTATTGCAAAAGAATTGGCAACTCTGTTGATTAACAAATAATGAATAAAACATCTTGCAATTCGCCTGTTGGAGCTGACTTTTGGTACACTATCTATACATAGATAATAAATTACATTATGTATTGAATTCTTATGCTATATGATAATGCCATGCGCAGCATCAGAGTAAAATAATGTGCATAAAGAATAGCAATGATGTCATCGCTTGTAGTTCCTGCACCCATCTCCATTGTTCATTCAGCCTTAGGAATTTCATTGTAACTGTAACAGTTGAATTTATACAGTAGTTTCATCTGTTTCTTTACTAACTCTGCATTTGCTACTGTTTGATACATCTTGAATCCTCAATTTCACTGCATTTGTTTGTTTTGGAACACAGAAATCCTTCTGTTTCCGTCTTAATGGTGCCAACTTGTAATAATTGCCAATTCTTGGTATTGTCCACTTTATTTTCAGTTTATTTTATGTGCAGTCAATCTTATCCTAATGAACTGAAGATGAGAATGAGAAGTGAAATGTTATCAAAGAAAAAAGCCCAAGAAAGTCCAGTTGCCTCTTGAAAAAGCACCTTTTGGGGCAACCAGAACCTGGAGGGCTGATAGCTTTCGTAGACGTTTGGTCAATCGAATAGTTTCTTTCTCCAGGTTTCTAAATGTTGCCCAATAATTTGTTTTTTCCCTTCTGCTGTTTTTAGGATGTTTTCTGTACAAGCTGTGACAAGCATTTCGGCTTTGCTTCCACATTTTTCTTCTTGAATTTCCAAAAGGATAAGTCACTCAGCCTCAGTTCATAGGTACAATGCATAATACATTTCAATTTCCCAAGTCAAACTGTGTACAGTTTACTATATTTTTTCCACTTTGTTTTGACAATTCATATCCAAGTTTTGTTTTATTCAGAACATGAATGAAGGATATGACTGACATGGTGAAAAGCAATGGAAACCATGAATCCCACAGATTTCCCACCTTTCCTGATCTTTGAGTTTCCACCTTCTTCGCCGATAGCGAGTATCTGCCATTTTCTCTTGTAAGGCTGCGACAGGTCAGGATGGATGGTACTCTTCCTCATCTGTTTAGGACTGAGTCTGTGCAAGAGGCTTATTAGCCTAGCTCCGCCCACTCTGGGTGAGTCCTCCCCAGTTTATGCTCAGTCTTAACAGAATAGGACGATTGCCTCTCCTGCCTTTGGAATTTTCCTTCCAAAGGCAGCCTTTCTAGAATTTTTTGTTTTTCTTTTCCTTTTTGCTACAAAAAGCCTCCCTTTTATCTTCCCAGTTTAAATTTGGCACTCCACAGCACAGCTGACGGGCGGGAGCACCAAACCGCTGAGGACCGCTCGGGGGATTCAGGGCTGCAGCGGCCGTTTTCCAGCCCTTCAAGGCAAAGATCTGATCAAAAATTGGCTGGGCTGCCAGAAAGCGTGGGCGGAGGCTTCTGCCATTACTTGGTGCCATGGGGCCATTTTTTGGGCGCTCCGTGGTGAAGAGGAGGCGATTTTCTCACTGGAAGGCATTTTTAGAGGAGCATGGGCAGCGTCCACGCTCTCTTCAGAGCTGTGGGGATGGTACAACCTCGCTGTGAATTAGCAGCTACAAGGATCCTGCAGCTGCTTTTTTTCTTGAGTTTTTGTGGCCCTTTTCTCTGTTTAGCAGAGCGTCGAAAGCCAGGGTGGGTTCAATCCTCTCCCTGAGGAAGAAGAAGGTGGCCATTTTGAAGAGTCCTTGTGGCCGGCAGCCATTTTGAAATCTGTGTCGGCTATTTGAAGTCTCAATCAGCCATGTTGAAGAACAGATTACTTCTTCCCACCACTTCTGCACCTTTGATCACCACCAGTTGCCTTTGGAGCTGCAGATGACATCAAAGGATAGGCGCTATAAATTTCAATTTTCCGGTGGGGGATTGGTTTCCCTAACCCAAAGTAGACCAGGACCCTTGGCCTCCCAGCAGGGTCTGGTCTATCTATATTGCCCTTACAAGCCTAGGAGGGTTTGAGTCCCGGTAGGAAGAGAAATCTTTCTACCAACATGCTTTTGGGCAGAAGAAAGTGGTGGTGGTGTGGGGATAGAGAAGATTTCCCCTGAAGATGGTTTCGTAAATCCCTTCGAGTGCTCTCCTCCTGACACAGGACTCCCAGTCCACATTTGGCCTTGCTGCTCCAGATGGCTGAAACCCCAAGGGAAACCAGAGCTTCAAAAGCGGCCAAGTCTCAAAAGGTGGCTCCTGCTGCTTCTACCAAAGGGAAGCAGCCTGTGAAAAAGGCCTCAAGGGCAGAAGAGAAGGATGCTTCCAGGCACATCAGGCCATCGAGAAGCAAATAGCCAAGGTGCATCAAGCCTCTTCTCGCTCTACATCTTCATGCCCCCCGTCCCCAGCATCACTCATCAGGGAAGTGAATTTGGAGGAGCATGGGCCTTCTTCCACACCTGGGTTCCGAACCTGGCCCCTGATGTTTCCAGAAGAGGCGCTTCTCCCATTTCTTCAGAACCTTTGCCCTCCTATGGTACATAGATACCCCACTTGGGATCTGACCAAGGTTCTACAGTCCCTCACAAAACCACAACTCCATTTGAGCCGCTTCGACAATCCAGTCTTCATCTCCTTACTCTGAAAGTAACTTTTCCACTGGCAGCCACTTCGGCGAAGAGAGTTTCGGAGTTGGTGGCTCTCTCGATTCGCCCTGACCCCTGCATCTTCCATCCTTATCGGGTGGTTTTAAAGTTGGTCCTGGCCTTCATTCTGACGGTCAGCATCTCTTTCCACAGGGCTCAGGAGCTGGTGCTTCCAGATTTCTGTCGTCATCCGGTCCATGAGTTGGGGAGAAAAACTTTGGCACACTTGGGATGTGCGCAGAGCTTTACAAAATTTACATTAATTGTACTGCTGTTTTCCACAGGACGGAATCTGTTGGTTCATTCCAACCTTCCTCATTGGGGGGTAGGGTTCCTCCATCTACTGTGAGTAGAAGGATCAAGGCATGCATAGCTCGAATCTATTTCAGCAGGTTCCTGTCAGTTCCCAGGGGCATTATGGCCCATTCCACTTGTAGAGTGGCTACGACAGAGGCATGGGCTACACAGGCGTCGGTGGAAGACATCTACAGGGCTGCTGCCTGGACTTCACCTTCGCGTTTCATCCGTCACTGCCACATCCACTATCCAGACCCTTTTGTCTTATCGACAACTGTTTAGTCTGAGGTGTTATGTGGCAGGTGTCTGTGTCTGGATTCTGAAGTCCCAGAGCAATTTAACTTTTTCATTTTCTATGACCTTTTTCTATTTTATGATCCCACCAGTTCTTGTTTACAGGCAAACAATATTTCTTGCAGATCTTCCAATACGCCATTGTTGCTACTTTGTCATGCCGCTGCTTATAGTCAGTTTGTG
Source organism: Bungarus multicinctus (assembly GCA_023653725.1). NCBI lineage: Eukaryota > Metazoa > Chordata > Lepidosauria > Squamata > Elapidae > Bungarus > Bungarus multicinctus. Next base: position 890,735 of record CM042848.1, read on the forward strand.
CAATCTTCTTGCAGCAGCTTCCTAGGTGGTCCACTGTTTCTTCAGCTTCTTGGCATAGGTGGCACTTACTGTCTGTTCCTGTCTTCTCAATTCTGGCTTTGTATACATTGGTCCTTAAGGCTTGGTCTTGCGCAGCCAGAATTAATCCCTCGGTCTATTGTTATTGTTATTATCATCATCATTATTATTTAATACTATCATCCATTTTTCCTGTTTCATCCCTCCAATGCTGGTTCTGCCTCTTGTCGGTGTCTGGCTAAAGGTGGAAAAGCAGGGAACTTCATGGCAATGAATATGTGAAGGCATCTTAAAGTTTCCCAACTCGTCTCTGGAGCTGAATTCAAATGGAGTTTGAAAGATGCCTGCACCAACAATTTTGTATTCACATATATCCATTTTCCACCCATGGGATTCTAATTTCTAGAGATTATATTCTGCAAAAGAAACAGAGAAACAGACAAAATTATAAATAGCACTATGCCTTATGAAAGGGGGTTATAACTGCTAAGAAGATTGTTTTTTTAAAAATGACGATCTGTGGGCATGAGCTCTCAAAGCAATAATTGCATCACAAGCTGCATTTGAACCTCCAAAGAGATACGGACGAATGTCAGGACCTATTTTAATGTTGTAATCGTCTTAATATTTTTGCATGTCAGGTCATTCCTGTCCTAAATCTTATTTCCCATGTGTTGCAAAAGAAGGGATTAAAACTGCAAGTTTAAAAATCAGCCTGAATTACATTGTAACTTGTACACTGCAGTTTCAAATACATGGCAGCTTAATCTGACATTCGAGGGGGAGAAATGCAGCCCCTTTAATTGCTTTCTTTCACACTCTCAGCCTGATTTGTCTTAGTGCTGCCTCCCTTTGGGGGGGTTTAGGGGGGTTTTTTTCCCTGAGGAAAACTGCTACTTCCCACATTGACGGATAGACTCCAGGCTGGCTGATCAGTTCCAAGTGGGGAGAAGTTTTTGAGTCTGGACCCATCTCCCCTAAGTCCCCCGCCATGTGTGTTAGACCAATACCCAGTGTTGTCAGTGGGCACAACTTGGTTTGGAAAGGGAGACACAACCTAGGAAGTTCGCACAAGGCCTTCCCCATGAGGAGAGGTTGGTAACCTTTTGTCCACCACCAGAATGAAGGGGTTGGGGGCACCAGCCCCGCAGATGGCACAGAATCAGGAGGAGTGGGTAAGGCTTGAGAAAAGGAAGGAGAAGGAAAAGGAGATGAAGAAGATGATGAAGGAGGAGGAGAAGGAGAAGAAGAAGGGAGGAGGAGGAGATGATGAAGAAGAGGAGGAGGAGAAGGAGATGATGAAGGAGGAGGAGGAGGAAGAAGAGGAAGAAGAAGAAGAGGAAGAAGAAGAGACAGACCTGGACTGCCTTGGACCGGGAACTGAAATAAACCCCGTAATGTTTGCCTGGGATGAGCTACCAACATGTGTGACCTGGTTGCTAAAGAGGTGAAGGCCACAAAACCCCTGGGAGCCATCGTCCTACTGCAACTGTAGCCAGGTCAGGCTTGGCACAGCAGATAGAGTGGAGTGGGTTTACACAAGAGCAAGAGGCCGGGGAGCTGGGAGCCGAGCCCCGTGAGGCCTGGTCACTGCAGGGGAACCCGTGCCCCCTCCCCCCCTTGCGTCATCCTTGCAGAGACGTTTCCTTTTCTAGGTGGGGGGACATAGTGAGTGCAGGCAGGTCGCTCTGGGGTGAACTCAGCCTCTCTCACCCTCCATCTCGGCAGCCGTGTCAACCCCATATTGTGGGGATAGGCATCTTCCTCTGACCAGGTGGTTGAGTTCTTCGGCCCTTTATTCGATATGCATAGCAACATGTTGCTGTTGGTTTCCGGCTGCTGGTCCTGTGGGGCCAGGGAAGACGAGGGCAGCCATCCAACTGCAGCCCCCCCACGCCCAGAGTTCACTGGCTTGGCCACCTTCAGGCCCATCCTCCCACGACAGATGCAAGGCTGAGCGGTTGTGAGGCCAGTGGGATCTGCTGAGGGCCAAAGTGGCGGATGGGGATGGAGACAGGATGGGTCTTCCTAGGGAAAGAGACGCCTCAAATGACACCAGACAAAGCCTGTTTTCCAGGAACCGCCTCCTCCTCCTGGTCATAAGAAGGCGTTTCTCATCTGCCCATTAATTAAACGGTTCCATTGGTGGTTTGGAGGTTGACAACTGATCATTACAACAACAAAGATGCAAAACCTCCGATCCATGTTTGTAATGGGACCGCCTGCTGCCACCATCAGCCTCCCACCGGCCAGTGTGCTCTCACAGGGTGGGCTTCCTCAGGGTGCCGTCAGCTGGGCGATGCCGCCTGGTGGCTCTAAGGGTTTGGGCCTTCTCTATGGGAGCACCCTCCCTCTGGAATGAATTACCCCCGGAGATGCGGACCATCCCTGACCTACGAACCTTCCGGCGCGCATTGAAGACCCACCTTTTTCAACAGGCCGGTCTGGCCTAGTATTATTAAAATGGTTTTTAATATTTTAACTTTTTTACCCTGTTTTTAGTCTTGTTGAACTTTTAATCTTCAGCCATTAATTTAATCTTTTTAAATCTATTTTAAATTTTTCTCTGTAATAGTGTTGTTTTAATTGGGCTGTACATCGCCCCAAGTCCCAAGTTGGGAGAGGGGGAGGTATATAAGTTAGAATAAATAAATCATTGCTGTCATTCGGAGCAGGCTCTTCATTTGGAGTGGGGGAGGGCACAGCACAGCACCAACTAAGGGGAGGAGGGGGTTGAACTGCAGGGATGGCAGAGAAGCCGGCCCTGAGCCCTGAGCCAGGCCATTCCCTGCCCCGTGTCGCCTGGCTTGATGGCCCCAGTCAGCCAAGTCTCTGGCTCTTGGCCGAGGGCATCCAGGAGGCTGTTGCTGCCCTGGGACGTTGATCCGTGTCACTGTGGGGCAGGCAGTGGACTCACAACAGGGGCAGCTTAGCAGCAGCTCTGATCCGAGTAACCCAACATACTGGACAAAGTTAACTCTGCTTATTCAGCCTCAAGTCCCTCTGTAGACTCTCTAGCCGCTCAGTGCCACCAAACTGTCGTGTTACTGTTGCTAAATTCTCTTTTTTCTTCCTATGAACTGAGGGGGGGGGGGACCTTCCTTGCTTTGTCTCCAACTGAGTTCAGAACGTATGCTTATAATTAAAGTAAAACGTTTTGGTCCTTGCTTTATAAGATTATTTCCCACAGAACGAACTGCAAACCCTAATAAAAGGCAGACGGGAACAGTTCCTGCTTTGTAAAAAATGGAAGGTGTTCAAGATTTCATAAAAATGACTGTCACTTAAGCAAATCCTCTCACCAGGCAGGGGTGAATAGAAGTTAATGATTCCACTGAGACCTCAGTAATTTACTAGAGTTTTTCCAAAATTTGCTCTCAGGACTTTTCACCAATGGGAGTCCTGCCTGCTGGGAATTTAAATGAAGTAGCTACAACAAGCCAAAGGTTCAATCTCTACGAGGAGGAGATGATGATGGTGGTGATGACAATGATGCTCTCCATTCATTCTCTGGTCCGGGTGGTCTCCCCACTTCTTCCAATCTTGCAGTGCTTCTTGGGGGGGGGGGGTGTTTTCTGTGCCTGGCTGGTGTCTGCTTTGATGGCCTCCAGCCATCGTGGTCTTTGATGGCCTGGTTTCCTTTCACTGCTAAGTCTTCCCAGTGAAGAACCCCCCCATGTGACAGGCCCAAAATGAGCGAGTTTTGTGATTCTACAAATCTTTGAACCTTCCTCTTAGTCATGGATATGTGGTGTGCCATGGATTGTGCAAGCGTTCTGTAGGTGCTGGCATTTTATTCTGTCTTTGGTTCACTTGCTGAATATAAAGACAGATAGAATAACTCTACAAATTCTTCCATGCAAAGTTTCTTTTATTGGATTATACTAGGTATCCTTAAGGTAATTCACAGTTATGTCAAGATGCATCTAATGTCCAATTCTTTGCATAGTTGAAATCACAGTGTAAATGATAGTAATCTTTCTATCCCATACTTCATCCCATAGTCATAGAGGCGGGGAGTAGAGCTGCTACCATGAGGCTGTGTGCAGGCAAGAGTGAAGAAACCTCCCCTAATCCACCAAGGGTCATTTCAGTGACCAATCAGGGTTACAGATGTGACCACATGACATGTACTACATTTCCCAGGATACCTTAACTACATTTACCATGATGCATTCCCTTAAGGGGACAGCTCTCAATTCTTAACTAACTATCCCAAATCTCATCAATTCTAAACTGTCTGGATAGCACACACTTCATGCTCAGAAGTGAAAGCGAAGTGGATGCTCAGTTCCTTCAACAAGCTGCGCCTTTTGCCAGGACTGGCTGGAAGGAGCAGATGCTCGGCTTCAGAAAAAGAGGCAGCTCCTTGAAGGAGTGGCAGGTGGGGGGGGGCTGCCTTTGCGCCCCCTCCCCCACCTATGGAGCAATCTCCTGTTCTGAAGATGCACACAGCCTTCATAACAAAACTAGATACCAAGCGGTTTCATTTCTTGGTGCCAAATGGTTTTATTGAGATTATTCAGCCATCGACTGGAGAACAGGGGATGTGAGAGTGCCAGATGACGACAGAGGCTGTCAAGTTGGAAAGATACAGCAGACGCAGTTTGAGGTAAATGCCCAAATCTGACATATAGCTGCATTCTTGAGTTTATTTGGTCAAAAATGGATACCAAGGAGTTGTGTGCTGTTAATCCTTCTGACTTTGTTACTGCATCCTACGAGCTTTTCACACGTGGAGCAAATTGCCTCTCCAAATGTCCCTTTCCCCCCCTCATTTAAGCCCCTGAATTAAAATGTACAAAGGCATTAGTAGATGTGAGCAGAGTACATTTTCTTTGTAATTATAGCATTTATCTTTTCTAGAACATTGAAAAAAGCACATGTTTATTTTCATCTCTATTCACTAATCTCTTTATTCTGATACAGTTTATAAGGAGGAAATGTGGGTAGTTATTCAAAGAATTAAAATATAAAATTTCCCTGGTCATACTCTCAGCCCCCCCCCCTCCCCTCCCCAGGGGGTTTCAAATAGCAGCTGAAACCCAGACTTGATATTTGGAAAACAAGTGAATCTACGTAGTAATTTTGATTGTCCTGGGATCTGAAGTGTGGCAGTAGCAGGAATATAAATGCACTTGTTACGTTTATATCCCTGTTCCTTTCGGAGTCCAAAGCTGCAGAGGTGTTAGCCCTTTCCCCTCCAGGCTGAAGGGCATCTGGGTGCCCCAGGCCACGCTGACTGGTGGAGTTTCCTTCCACCAACAGAAAGGTTTGCATTTGTGGAATTATTTGGGCTGGACTCACCTGGGAGACGACCGTGAAATGTTAGGACTCGACCTGCAAACCACAAAAAACATTCAGAGTAAGACACTCGCAAGTCTCTTCCACAACGTTGCCAAGACCTCTCTCTCTAATCACCAGGAGTTAAAGTCTGTTTCATAACCTCGCTATTTTTCCTCCTTACTTTTGTAAAGAACCCCGCTATTTCCCCCTAAAGGCTGGGATCCTCATCATCCCCATCGTACACGGCTAGTAAGATGTTGGCCAGATGTGATGAGCAGCTGAGGAAGCATTCAATATGTCAGGCCTTCACTATCCCTGACCCTGCGCCAAGATTCCTTCTCCCGGCATTTCCTTTACCTCCTTCTCTCGCTCGCTCCCAAGGCACCAGGTTGCTTTTCCTTCGGGCTTCCTTCCTTCGTCTCCTGGAGGTGACAGAAGGCACTGACAATCTCTGAATGGTGGTAGAGAATTTATGGGGCAGTTAAACCCTTCCCTATTAGGAACATCTTTTCTGAATTTCCCTTGTCCCATCCGTACAGTCAGTCACCGCATCTTCCTCGGCTGCCCTTCCTAGATCATCCCCAACCATTTATTTATTTATTTATTTATTTATTTATTTATTTATTTATTTATTTATTTATTATTTATTTATTTGTCAATTGCTTACAAGATAATAGGTATAAGTAAAACATAGTTATGAATACATGGATACATATAAGAAAAATAAAATATAAAAGAAACAATAGGACAGGAACAGTAGGCACGTTGGTGCACTTATGCACGCCCCCTACAGGCCTCTTAGGAAAGGGGTGAGGTCAACAGTAGACAGTCTAAGGTTAAAGTTTTTGGGGTTTGGGGAAGAAACCACAGAGTCAGCTAGAGTATTCCAGATATTGATCACTCTGTTGCTGAAGTTGTATTTCCTGCAATCAAGTTTGGTGCGATTAACCTTGAGTTTGTATCTATTGTTTGCGCTTGTGTTGAAGCTGAAGTATTCATTGACAGGTAGGACATTGCAAGGTAAGATTTTATATACCATACTTAGATCAGACATTGGCACTAGATTAATCCCAGATCTGACAAGCAGCGCATCGATGGGAAGCAACAGAATTCTGCCTTTCTTTAACTCCTGCCATTGCTCAGCCCTTGTTCATTAAGCAATGCTGCCCTCCATTTTCCCTGCCAATCCCATGTATTGATCTCCCAGTGGGGGAGCTTCTCCTCCCGATATGAATTGATCTCCCAGAGTCAGTGGGAAAGTTTCTCATCCTAACACTGGAGGCTGCTCTCTGCTTTCTTGCTTTCTCCACCAATCAGTTTCGGTTTTCCTGAAGCCTCTTTCTGGGCTGGGTGTGGGTCTGTTCTGGGGCCAGCCTGCTTTTATGACCCCTGACTGATCTGCTCCTAGCCACCCTGGCACTTTAAGATTATTTTTGTTGCTCTTGGAACGTGATCATCTTTATTTTCCTTTGGTGAAAATATCAAGAAAATTTCTCATGTTTGGGGAGGGCAAAAAGTGTTCTCTGCACAGACCCAATGGCAGACTGAATTGCAAGCATTTTAGACTTTTGCTATCTCTCCTGTGGCAAAGAAGAAAGGCCCGTGTCTAAGGCTGGTGTTTAACGGCAACAAATAACTAATTTGTTGAAAAAACATCCTGACTGAAAACAGAGATGTGTTGATGCCAAAGTGGCTGAAAACCAGTCAAATTTATGGGCCGTGTCACAATCCTAAATCTTATGGGAAGGGCATTGAAATCTACAGAATCCGCTGCTGTTTCCAAACTGCTTTAAAATTAAGAATATTTTCTCCTGCTCACATTGTAAAAAGTGAAGCTTTGGGGAAAGATGGAATGCTGTCCAACCCTTAAGTGTGCAGGTCATATTTCTGACAGGACTTTTGGGGAAGCAATAGTATTAAAAGCTTTGGCTTACAAGCATTATTTCAAGACCTGTCAGCAAGAATTTTAACATGCCCTCAGGCCAAACATCTTGCTAATGGAACGCAAGCTCATAATAATGTGCTGCAGCTTAGCCTTTAAGCAAAAGGGAGAAAAGTGGCTGGTTCTTCCCTGGATTTGATGTCTTTGGAAGTGCCACATATTTCTTTAGGTCTATTTAGCCTTACAGTCATGAAAAACAAAGGGAAAAGCGCCTTTAAGAGGCATGGCAGTGGAGGAATGTGGCTGCTTAGTATCTTGGACAGACAGACAGACAGACCCTTCCAAACACAATGTAGTATCCTTTGAACCAAACTCTGATTCTCTGATACCTATGGACTCGTTTGGGGGTTTGGAGAATGCTGGGCCTCCTTCAGCTCTGCTCATCGTTGCCTGCCTGCATTGTGATGGGATCTGTCCAGACAGATCCCATTGTGTCCCTTCCACTAAAATCCATGGTGGATTTATTTTGGGTTCCTGTTTTGTCCTGCATGGTTTATTCTCTTTTGCTACTCAGAAGGGTGGACACCCGGGTGCCGTTGGCCCCTCTTGGTGGAGGCAAAGGCTGCCCCTTCTCAGTGCAAAGAGAGAGCCGATGGACAAGAGGCTCCTTTCCCCCATCCAGCCTTCTGTCTGACCTCCGACATTGGCGGGACGGAGCAGTCTCAAAGCCGCCAGGGCCTCTTGCATTGACACAGAATGTGCCCAGCAAAGCATCCTCTCATGCTGCCAAATGTCCCCCACCCTTCCGCCTGCATTTCCGTAGTCCTACTCCATGCAATATGCGTGTAGAGGTGGCCCTCGTGTTACAACTACAACCGAGCTCTGCAATTATGGCTACCATCAAATGGCGCTTATCAAAACAGCCAAAAGATACAGGCTACCTCTCCAAAGCAGGGGAAAGGGGGCTAGAATCTCTCGCCAGCCTCCTTTGAAAATGAAGCCCTCCTTGCATTGCAATCTTCCTTCCTTCCTTCCTTCCTTCCTTCCTTCCTTCCTTCCTTCCTTCCTTCCTTCCTTCCTTCCTTCCTTCCTTCCTTCCTTCTGACAAATAGTATTAATTAGGACTCTTACTCTTGAGTTAACTGCCTCTAATCTAAGTTAGAAGGTGTTTGATAGCTTTCTCCTTTTATTTAAATATTTACAAATCATTTCATTCTTTGACAGTTACCTCTCTGGGGTCATAATTATCTATAGTCTTATTCTATCTACACGTAAAAGGATGCCTGTAGTTTTTCTTCGTTACTTGGCCAAAGATTAGGTGGCCTGCAGAGAGTGCCTGCTCTTCTTCTGGCTGCCAGAGCAGAGCTCGTTGGCTCAGGGTTCAAGTGGCCTGCTTCCAGGGGCAGCCAGTCTCCTTGTGGCAGCCGATCCCGAGAGCAGCTCTCTGGCTTGGATCTCCAGGGCCTTGCTGGGGCTTCTCTGCTCTTCCCCCGATTGTCTCCCACAGCTGACAGGCGCCACGGGCAGGGCGGTGGGTCAGACTGAATGGTCTCCCATCTTCCTTCAGGATTCTGGAATTGTCTTTTGTGACAAAATTCTCCCTGGTCTCAGAGGCTTGAGAGGGAAAGGACTGGCCCAGCCAGAAGGGCCCGGGGATCATCAGAACGAGCCACCTGCTCCCTCAGCCTCTGTGGCCCAAGGGGTGGATATGTGGAGTTTGACAACAACGATTTGTGGTTTTGCTATCAATGAAAGAGAAAGGAAGAAGATTGCAAGCAATATAGTCAGGGGTTGGTTTGTCTGTTTTTGTTTTTAGTTCGGTATATAACATAATTTTTTAGAGCTCTTTTAACTATCCCTTTCATCCGTCCATCTCTTCTTGTTAAAATTAATAATATTCTATGTATTCTTTTTCAATTGTTAATTAGCTTTATATAAATTAGAACATTAAAAGAATAGGCACTCAGTTTATAAAACCAGTAGCTGTCTGGAACATATCATATATTTTTCTTTGCATACTGACCTCTGAAATGCAGGGTCTTTAACTTAAGGGATCAATTTAGTAGGTGGTGGAAAAGATACCGGCTATTCGTAGCTAAGAAGGGTTGACACTAAACCAGACATGGTCTCCCTCGGCTTCTAATATCTGAACCGGTAACAGTTTTCCAGGAGCTCTTTAGTTGTTCAATTTCAGCCATGAGAAACAGTGGAAATACGGATCTGGGAAAATCCTGGAGGTGACAGTAATATTCTCAGTGAAATATTCCTCTGAGATTCAGGGATGAACAGAAATATTCAAGCACAAGTTATCCAAGGGCCATTTTAAAACGAGAGGGGAAAGTAAAATACATTGAGCTGTCAATCCATTTCCAACCCCAAACCATCCACTTCCCCCTCTAGATGGGATATATTGAGCCTGATTTTCAGGTGGTTTGGATGTTAAGTTTTTTGCACAACTCTGATTACGGATAATTGCAATCTGAATCCTGCAGTGATACTGCATCACTAGTTGCTGTGATGCTGCTTTAAAAGTATTTTGCCCTTGTCTGCTTTCAGAGTCAGCCAAAAAAAAAAAAAAATTGCTAACCGGCCTGATTCGTCTGCAAAAATTGAGTGGATCCGTCTGCATGATTGGAAAGAAACCTGCCTGCCTTATTGAAAAGAAGATTGCTTTGGGGCTGCGGGGTTCTTTCCTTCAACGTGGCCGTTCTAAACAGACAAGCGCGACGGGACTGAGCCTGGCTCCTTCGGCCTCTTCCGGTCCTGGTCAGGCCTCCTGTCCGCTTGAGGAGACCCTTGGACAGGCGGTTCAGGTCGGGGCTAAGAACGGAAGGCAGTGGAACTCTCTTAGAATCGCACAGCTAATTTGCTCTTTTCCTGTTGCTGCCTGCAGCTCCCAGGATCACCGGCCTCCCCGCCTCTTGATCGAGTAATGAAAGCTGACAAATTTCAGACAATAAAAGGCTATTTAATCGAGAACCTGAACTGATGGAAAACTGATGGGTTTTCCTCCTCCTCCTCCTCCTCCTCGGTTTGCCTTTCCGTAGCGGTCAGCTTCCATGGAAATGAAAGACAGAAGGATGCCATGGGCGTCTCCTGGCTGGGTTTGACGGCTGTGGTGTGTCAGCCCACCTGGATCCTGGGGAGGCCACTTGAGGCGCTGGGGTTGCATTCAGGGGTGCTCGTGCTCTGCTGTAACCATCGATCCCAGACTTCGGCCCCCAAAACTCACATTGGTTTCTGCCTTTCCCCAGAGCAGTCCTACCTGTCTCAGCCCAGCCTGGGGTTTAATAGCCTTTAGAGTATGTAATGATGCTCTGGATGAAAGCCAGACCGTAATTAACTGAAGCACAAGGTGAGGAATTGTTTTCAGAGAAATATGTCCCTTGTTTTCTTCAGATGCCTTTCAGGTCAGACAAACAGAAAGATACTCTATGGTGTCCTCTGGCCGGATTCCATTTCCTTTCAAATTTAAAAGGGTCTTCCTTAACAACACCGTGTCTCTATCCACGCTTAAAACCGCCATGTATTTGCCTGGAGCAAAGGGGCCCGTGTGCCGTGTGTGTGTGTGTGTGTGTGTGTGTGAAAGAAACCAGCACCTGTGGTTTCTTTGGGAGGATCCTGGAAAGAGCAAAGGGGCTGAGAAGCTTAAGTCTTCATTGCGGGAAGCCCACCTGGCAAGAAAGTCATTTTTAGTCATCCATTCTAATAGACACACACGTGTACATTATAATTTAAATGTGTGAAATAAATGGTAAAAAGATAAATAATAAAAAGAAAGTTTCTTAAAACTCGCGAGAGTAGTAAGAACAGTTTCTCAGGAGGAAATGCATTTAAAATTCCTGTGGATTGACTGGAATGTTCAGGAGAAACATCTCATCCGAAAGAGACGGAACCTTTTCCTTTCTCTGTTGGGTCACCCATGTTGGATGCTTTAGCTGACTTCTTTCCGCCCTTCACCCGCGTAAGAGGAGGTGCGCTTGGGTGACTAAAGGTCTGTGTGCAGCTTCTCCATCCTCCCTGCAGCTCACGGCTGGCTGGCCCAGCGGGGCTTCTTCCAAACCAAGGCAGCTGGAGAGGGGCTGCTGCGTGGACCTGGGCTGGCCAGGCACCTGCTCTCCAAAAGGGCTCCCAGCTCCCCCAGCAGGGAAGACCCACCGGACTGGGCTTCCCCCCTCCCCCCCTCTGCCCCGCACGAGGGGGGTGGGTAGCCATCTCTTCCTGGTGCTTTTTTCTCCACTTAGCGGCTCCCATAATCCGATGCAGGCCTGGGGCTTCTTATGAGAAGCCAGCTCCTCTTGGAAGGCAAAACCTCGATGCTTGTGGCTGCAAATCACTGAATCTGATCGGTGTTGAAAACCACTGCAGTTGTGAGGCTGTTGTTAATTTTCCTTTGTGGCTATCGGTGGAATCCCTATTTCTAAGTGTGTTTAATGAAGTGTTTGTGGCCTTTAAAATAACTACTTGCAGTGAGCCATCTGGGATTCATTTTAGTTCATATTATCCAGGCTTTATTATTTTTAAGTACAGTTTGACAGCAAAGGAAACACAGACATAAGAGACACCCCTGAACAGAAGGATGTAATTAGGTTTCCCTTTAAGAAGGGATTTCAAAACGTTAAGCTCGGAGCTGCATCGTTTTGGCCTCTTGACATTTGAGAAAAGGAACAAGCGAAAGGACAGAAGCGGTCGAAGCTACCTGGGCTGGGTTTGCCTCCGAAGGAATCCCCGGGCAACACTGAAGGATCCCCAATTTTATACAAAACAGGAAGGGTGAAGCATTTTAGCAGGAGAGGGATATTTACGCAAGAAACTGGAACGGCTGCATCTTACGATCCAAAAGAGTAGATTGTTGTACTATACAGCAATTTTAATGGTTGGTTTTAAATTGTATGTCAACCAGAGTCCCTCTTGCAAATTGGATGGCCAGAAAAATCTTCTTTTTCAAATGACAAGAAAATGTCTCCTCTCTTGCATGTTGTTCTCAAGGAGGTTCCAGTGGCGGCAGCATCGTCAGAGACAGGACTGTGAAATGCAGGCTGAGCTCGTCTGACAGCCAGGAAGGCCTGGAAAAGCCGGTAGGGCGGCTGAAAAAGAGGGCCCAGCTCACAGCCCCCTTAGTTTCCCTGGCCAAGCACGCCCTGGGTCCCCACCGCATCTTTTTCTTCCCCACGTGGGTGAACATCAGCACCCTCTTTTGTGCTCTTGGGGGATCATGGGCGGAGGGGCAGCCTATGCTTGGTTTCCAGGTGGATGGGAGTCAGGAGCCGAGCGCAACAGAAGACTCCCGCGGGCCCAGCGGTGGGGTGCGGGTGGCTCAATGAGTCCCAGCAGAAGCAGGAAGCTCCTCCATAAGACCCGCTTCATTGTGGGAGGAGGGAACCTCTGGGCCTGTCCTGCAGTGCCGGAAGACCCTTCCATGAGCCACGTGGATACCAAGGTCTGGTGTGTGCGATCCTGCCAGAGCCGCCTGATGGCAGCAGTTCAGCCATCCGATAAATAAATGCGCCTTTAAATCTGAGCATTTAGGGACTCTGCCCTTTCGGGGGCAGCCATGCTGAGGAGGGATAGTCGGCCTCCCACTGATCAGTCACCCTTTGGAGCAAACGGTGGTTAGTCCTGAACAGTGGGAGGGGGGTGGAGGAGCTTCTCCAGGTGTTTATTCAGGCCAGAAGGGGCGTTTCATGCAGGCCCCTAAAAGGAGCATCGGGCTGCCCTGTTTGTTTTTCTTCCTTATCTTCCCCTGCCAGTTAACTCTGACAAATATTTCTTAGCTCCTGGCTGTTTTTTAGCTAGGAATCATACTAAATCATGCCTGCCTTTTCCCCACTTGGCTCACTGCTCTGCTGGTGTTTCCATCTTCTCCCGGGGCCCAGAATCACCATGTGGATCCCAGGTCCTTGTCCCGAGTTGCAAGAGAGGTTTCTCAGTCTGCTTCGTGCTCCGAGTTAAAACACGAACGGTATAAAACACGCACGGTCCCTAATGAAAACCAAAGCCCGCAGCAGACGGAGGGGGCAGGGAGGATAATTATTAGCAGTCATGCAAACAAAAATATACCAGTGATATTTTAAATGTGGCAACATGAAAGAAATGTAGAGGAAAGTTTACCGCATACTTAATTTCTAACCACTCTATGTGGTTTTCTTTTAAAGTGAACCAAATACAGGATTCCACTATCAGGTCTTGGAAAAAAAGTATTATTTTTAATGCATATGAATATTGAATTAGGTACCTAATCTATACTAGGTACTATTCAATTAATTAAGTACCTAATCAATATTCTAAGGGACGTGGTGTCTAAGATGTTGAGCTTATTGATCAGAAAGATCAGCAGTTTGGCGGTTCAAATCCCTCGTGACGCGTAACAGTGAGCTCCCGTTCCTTGTCCCAGCTTCTGCCAAACTAGAGGTTTGAAAGCATGTTAAAAAATACAAGTAGAAAAATAGGGACCCCTTTGGTGGGGAGGAAACAGCGACCTTCCGTGCACCTGCGGCATTTAGTCCTGGTGGCCACCTGACCACAGAGACGTCTTCGGACAGTGCTGGCTCTTCAGCTTTGTAACGGAGATGAGCCAGAAATGATTAGCACGTATGTGCAAGGGGAACCTTTACCTTTTACCTTAATCAATATTGCTCATATTTGGGGTAATATTCAGAGATTATAGCATTTATCTGAGTGTTTGAAACAGGGCAGTGGTTGCCTGTAACGGTAGTTATAGGAGTTCCCTATGTCTTTTTGCTAATAACAAAATGATGCTTGCAAGAAGAGCCAAAATATAAAGCGCTTCTCTTCCCTTCACTCCATCCCAGTCCTTCTTTTGCTACCCCCCTCTCCCCCCCATCCCCCATCCTGGGATTCTTAGTCTCCATCTCCAATGAGATTTGGTCAGATCACCTCTGCACGGAATGCAACATGCAAGGTAAAATATTTCTTCAGTTCCAACCTTGTGGATATTTTCATGAAGCTAAAAGATTCTGAACTTTATAAATTATTGTTGATTAAAAAACGGTTTATAGGACTTCTGCTATCATTCCCATATCTTAAGATAGTTTAGTGATGTCTTTAAATTAATATATAAAAAGTCTCATAAGTAACATAAGTTAAAGCATGTAAGTAGAAGAGAATATTTGCAGTTCCAGGTTGAACTGAGGGGTCCTTGGTGTTCTCTGACTTTGGCAGTTTCCTTGTTGACATTTCATGACCCAACTAGGCAGCATCATGTGTGCTGGTAGCGCATGGGGTTTACCTGTGGCTTTCCCTGTCAGTGCTGGTGGGAACGTTCTTGGTGATTCTTTGATTAGACTGTGGTTTACTGTGAGCTTGTTGATCTGAATTGGTAGTTCCTTGATCGGGGAATTGTTTGCTTCTTGATTAGTGGACTAGTGGTTGATTAGTGGTTAACCTTGGTTTACTCCTTGCTTATCTGGGTGTTGATTGCTGGGGAGGAGGTGTTTGGGTCTTTCTGTGTTTTTGGGGGGAACTTTGAATTGTCTCTTTTGAATAGTAAGTAGATAAACATAGAGATAACACAATGTTTTCACTCTGAGGTCAGTTCCCGGTCTATGAATCTTTTGTCTTATTCTTAACTTCCCCCTGTTGCTAAGGAGGAAAGGAAACCAAATCAGGCCAGATGTTTTGACATTGATTCATAAGCCATGAGAGGGGGAGGGAGGGAGAGAGAGACGATTCCTTTCCTTGATCATCTTTGGCACAAGCAGGGAAAAAATTCCGATATCAACCGTCCGTTCTGATTAGGGATGCCAATTCAGTTGGAAGGTCATTTAGTCCTTTTTTCCAGTATAGCCATGCAGACATTATAGTTTATATTAAGTAACATTATAAATCTATTTGGCTCTAGACAAGCCAAGTCATTTGTCTTTTTATAAACCAAAGAAATTAAAGCTTCCTTGCAGGAAGAAGGAATTGCCCGATGCTGTTGAATCTCATTCATTATTTGAGTTAATGAGTTAAACAGTTTCCTGGAAGCTCACATTATGTGTCCAACTTGCCCTGGATATTTGCTCAGTTGCAATTTTTGTATCACTCCTTTTATTTCTTCTTTGTTAGTTGGCTTATGAGGAGCTGCCTTTGGCTATTCTGTGAGTTTTTAAAACCTCCCGTGGTCGCCCTCAGGTGCCTGTTTGAAAGCTTCCCGTCCATCTCTCTTGCCTGCCCAAATCACCTGCCATCAACTCCTATGGCGACGCCGCTTTGGTTTCTCTCCATGTTCACTCTTATCCAAGGACTCTCAAGGGGGTTTCCATCCTGTGTCTTTTCTGCATTTACATAGCCGTCATCGTCTCCTGCCTCTCTGCCGTGGCTCTTTCCAAGGCCGTGGCCCAGGCGTGTCTTTGGCTGCCCAATTCCAGTGCTGAGATTTCAAGTTCTCCTTGTGTATTTCACGCACTCTGTGTGTTGTTGACGGAGAAATATCTGACCCTGTGAGTGAGACTCCCTTGCTGGCCAATCCCCCCCCCGCCCCCGTTCCTCATTAGTGGAACCTCAAGTGTTTCTGTCCTCCCCCCTCTTTCTCCTCCCCCCCTCAAACTGCTTTTGATTTTTTTACACAATTTAGCTTCCTAGGTTGGTCAGTGTTGTATAGAAAGAACATCATTTGAACTTTGTGAGCAGGGAGAGTTGATTTTCTGAAATTCTGTCACTTTGGCGGTAAGCGAAAATCAACTATCACTTCACAATAGCCATGGAAAAGTAATGAGGGACAGTCCAGATTTATTAATCTCTGCATTTTCTTTATTTAATTACCATATATAGTTTACTGAAAGAGACTTTTATACGAGTTTGAAATAATTGCAGACACTTAAACAGAAAAATAGATGAAAGAAAAAATATAAAAAGCGAAGGATAGTAAAAGACAAGGAGGGAGGGTTTACAGATGCCCCTCCCCCTTATGGTAATTGGGGCAGAAACGTGCAGGGTGTCCTCTGTTTACCAGTTGTGCTGATTGGCCAGAAACTGAATTAGCTAATTTTCTACTTTCAGGCTTTTCACTGAATATTTTCAGACTTCTTGCCAAGTTCTGCTCAGTTACTTCTGGCATTAGAGGAGTTGGGGCCTCTAGTTTCAACTAGATCATTTTATTCAGGGTTCCCTTCATTGTATTCTTTCTTATATTGTGGTATAATGCTATTTGTTTTCCTATTATTTCTTTGGTCTGTGATGCTAAATCAGTACAGCAGCGTGTGAATAAAGGCTGGCTGGTTCAGAGAGTGAAGAGGCTGAGATCCTGGGGAAACATCCCCCCACCCCCCATTGAGGAATCCAGCTCAGGAAGGAAGAGAGGGAAACCCTGGAAATGAACAATGGGCTGTGCAAATGGGGGGGGGGATGCAGATGGAGCAGTTTCAGTTCTATAACAACAACAACAATAACAACGGAGGCTCCTCCATGAGGAGATGGCCTGCATTTCACAGGATCGGGGAATGAGCTTTTGTTTGCTTGCAGATCTCATCCTGAGGCTTTAACTTGTGGAGAAGAGAAAATGGAGTGATGCCAAATATCCAACAATTCCCCTTCATTAAAACCCAAAAGGTCGCCCATCCTTCATTGGGCTGCTCCTTTCTACCGATCGTTACAATCAGATCTAGGGCAGCCGATCTAGTCGCCTCTTTTTTCAACTTTCCGGAAATAGTCACTAAGGCACGTGAGCAAGGAGCACTTCATCATCATGAACATGTCCAGCACCAGATGAATCTCACTCTGCCTCGTCTGGGGTTCTTGAAACTGATGGAGAACGGATGGAAGACACAAAGACGTGGAGACTGATAGGTTGACCGGCTGAACGATGGGCAGAAGACAGATTTCAACATGAAGATGTGAATTTTGGTAGAAAAAAGTTAAAGGCATTAATATGGAACAGGGAAATCTTACAGAGCAACAGTACATACAACAACAACCACAATCTCATAGTGTCTTGACATATCACAAGCTGACCAAGAACCAACCGGGCAATGCACTACTACACTAATGGGATCCTAGCTGCCTCCCTGGAAGGGAAGGGTCAAGCTCAGAAGCAGCCATTCTTCTTCTCTGTCCTGCAGTGGTCAGAAGAGAAGGCCTCAACTTCCCAGGGGAAGGTCAGAGGCATTGGGTGTGCTTAGCCTGGGGAGGAGAGGGCTGTGGGCAGATAATGATATTTGAAGGGCTGTTATATAGAAGGCAAGGCATATTTTTTCAGAGAAGAAACAGCGACTTTAAATCACGACAAAGTACATTTGAAGTGGACATCAGGAAAAATTTCCTAACACTAAGAGTTGCTTAACAATGGACCAGATTGATTTAAAAGGGGTCTTAGAGGAAAAGTATTTATGTGGTTGCTAGGAGTTGAAAATGATTTTGGTGGCACATTGTCATCATCATAGAATTACTTCAAATCTTAATACTTTAAATCATCTACTTCATTCTTATAGTTTTTGGTCTACTGTATTATTTATTGCATATATGATTGATAGATAATTGTCATAGTTTAACTATCCACAGAACATTCCCAAGAGGTAGAGATACCACACATACACAGTGCTTTGTAAAACCATAAAATAATTCATTTTAATTCACCCCAGCAAATAAAGTAAATATTTAACAGAAGTTACTTGTTACTAAGCTACAGGGCTTAACTGAAATTTACCTCTAAATCTGGTATTTCAAGGAACATAAACAATGTGGTTTCTGCTTATAATAGAGAATGTGAATATATGCAGTGAAACATCTGACATAGAGACAGAATATGGTAAAGAATTTGGACAAAGGAGAAAGGTTTAAAATAGTATTTTTCTATATTTTTTTCAAAAACATATCAGAATAACAGAGTTGAAAGGGATCTTGGAGGTCTTCTAGTCCAACCTCCACTGAAGCAGCTCTGTTTTCAAAGTAATCTAATATTTGTCATTGAATTTTACATTAATTGGAGTGTTACCAGTTTCTTCATATGTAATAGTTTCAACCGAGGCATAAAAATCAATGCTGTACACAAAACTACAGATGAAACTCGAAAAATTAGAATATCGTGCAAAAGTTCATTTATTTCAGTAATGCAACTTAAAAGGTGAACCAAATATATGAGATAGACTCATTATATGCAAAGCAAGATAGTTTAAGTCGTGATTTGTCATAATTGCGATGATTATGGCTTATAGCTCATGAAAACCCCAAATCCACAATCTCAGAAAATTAGAATATTGTGAAAAGGTTCAATATTCTAGGCTCAAAGTGTCCCACTCTAATCAGCTAATTAAGCCATAACACCTGTAAAGGGTTCCTGAACCTTTAAATGGTCTCTCAGTCAAGTTCAGTAGGAATCACAATCATGGGAAAGACTGTTGACCTGACAGTTGTGCAGAAAACCATCATGGACACCCTCCATAAGGAGGGAAAGCCTCAAAAGGTAATTGCAAAAGAAGCTGGATGTTCCCAAAGTGCTGTATCAAAGCACATTAATAGAAAGTTATGTGGAAGGGAAAAGTGTGGAAGAAAAAGGTGCACAAGCAGCAGGGATGACCGCAGCCTGGAGAGGATTGTCAGGAAAAGGCCATTCAAAAGTGTTGGGGACTTTCCCAAAGAGTGGACTGAAGCTGGAGTCAGGGCATCAAGAGCCACCACACACAGATGGATCCTGGACATGGGCTTCAAATGTCATATTCCTCTTGTCAAGCCGCTCCTGAACAACAAACATCAGAAGCGTCTTACCTGGGCTAAAGAAAAACAGACCTGGTCTGTTGCTCAGTGGTCCAAAGTCCTCTTTTCTGATGAGAGCAACTTTTGCGTCTTATTTGGAAACCAAGGACCCAGAGTCTGGAGGAAGAACGGAAAGGCACACACTGCAAGATGCTTGAAGTCCAGTGTGAAGTTTCCACAGTCTGTGTTGATTTGGGGAGCCATGTCATCTGCTGGTGTTGGTCCACTGTGCTTCATTAAGTCCAGGGTCAACGCAGCCGTCTACCAGGAGATTTTGGAGCACTTCATGCTTCCTTCCGCAGATGAACTTTATGGGGATGCTGACTTCATTTTCCAGCAGGACTTGGCACCTGCCCACACTGCCAAAAGCACCAAAACCTGGTTCAATGACCGTGGGATTACTGTGCTTGATTGGCCAGCAAACTCGCCTGACCTGAACCCCATAGAAAATCTATGGGGCATTGCCAAGAGAAAGATGAGAGACATGAGACCAAACAATGCAGAAGAGCTGAAGGCCGCTGTTGAAGCATCCTGGTCTTCCATAACACTTCAGCAGTGCCATAGGCTGAGAGCTTCCATGCCGCACCATATTGTGGCAGTACTTGCTGCAAAAGGGACCCAAACCAACTACTGAGTACATATGCATGCTTATACTTTTCAGAGATCCGATATTGTTCTATGTACAATGCTTGTTTTATTGATTGCATGTAATATTCTAATTTTCTGAGATTGTGGATTTGGGGTTTTCATGAGCTGTAAGCCATAATCATCTCAATTATGACACATCGTGGCTTGAACTATCTTGCTTTGCATGTAATGAATCTATCTCATATATTAGTTTCACCTTTTAAGTTGCATTACTGAAATAAATGAACTTTTGTACGATATTCTAATTTTTCGAGTTTCACCTGTATACCAAACATACTGCTTCTCTTGGAAGTTACTGCAGCTTTAAATCTATCCCTCAATTGCTTTGCATGCTAGAAATGATCAAAAGTTCAAAGGCATGCATTCTGGGTATTTCAGAGTAGCAAGATATATACAGTATTTGACATGAAAAAAGTATTTTCTGTCATTTTTCTTGTGGGAAACTGCTTTTGCTTTGCTTTGTTAAAAAAATAGACTTTAGAAATTGGACAGTAGGGGAAACTAAAGTAGATAGATAGACTATGCTTAAAAGATGTTATGGAAGAGCAACAAGTATTGCCTGACATGAGTGACACTGTTTTGAAAGTGGTTTAAAAATGACAATGACATGCAAGTATTGTTACCCAGGAAATGCAAAAGCAACAGGCTGATGTGTCAATAATTAAAAGGAATTTATAAACAATAGACCAAGAGAGTGACTTGGATAATTTTCCTATATTGGGTTTACAAAAGAGATTTGTTAAGCATTTGAAGAATTTTGTGAGAAAATATAAAGAAAAAAAATGAAACCAACTTATGGACCTTATTTGAAAGGACTAAAGGTCAAGATTGTTAAAAGGAAAAGGAAAGAATAAGAAGTAAGTATCCACATCCTTTGATAACATTAAAACAGTGGCCTCACATGGGGGGGCGGGGGCAGAGAGAGATCCACTTTAGAGAAGTTCATGAAGTGATTCCAATTCAGATTCATGCCATTATCTATAAGCAAATCCATAAAACATCAACTTTTCAATCCTGCTATCAGCAAAAACTCCACAAAATGTTCCAGAATGTGGGGAAAGAAAAGGATTTTATTTTAATCTGGTCAAATAGAGCAAGTTTATATCCTGTGGAGTCCTTGGTGCTTTCTGGGCTTGGTTGTTTGCTTGCAGACATTTCATTACCTGCTTACGTAATATCATCAGTGCTCGTGTGAGTGGGTTTGCTCCCTATCACTAGCTTGCCCAGCCAGTCTTAGAGGGGTTTAGTCGTTTTCTTCTTGACTAGGGTGTTTTTTTTCTGCTGAATTATTTGCCTGCTTCTCTGGATGTTGGCTACTGGAGAGGCGGAGTTCTGCTCTCTTTGTTTCCTTCTTAGCTTATTTATTGTCTCTTCTGGATGGTGTGCAAACGTAGTTTATCTTTAAGTCTCTGTTGAGGGGCTGTTTTATCTGAATGTCCAGCTTCCAGGATTACCTGGTGTTCTAGCTTAGGGTAGGATGTTCATTGTTTCCCAGCTGAACTATAGCTGAGTCTGTCAGTGTATTCTGGGATTAAGAAGTTTCCATGGTCCCTTCTGACAACAGACTGTTGGTGTCGCTGGATGCTCTCAGCTAGCCAGAATTGGCTAACAACTGGGTCCCCCAGTGTGGGCTGGCATTGCGGCCTAGTATTTTGGTTGAAAGGCAGGCTCAGGTACTTACGGGACCGCCTGCTGCCACCATCGGCCTCCCGCCGGCCAGTGTGCTCTCACAGGGTGGGCCTCCTTGGGGTGCCGTCAGCTGGACGATGCTGGCTGGCGGCCCCGAAGGTGCGGGCCTTCTCTGTGGGAGCACCCTTCCTTTGGAATGAGTTACCCCCAGAGATGTGGACTATCCCTGACGTGCAAACCTTCCGGCGCGCATTGAAGACCTATCTATTACAACAAGCCGGTCTGGCCTAGTTTTATTGGAAGGTTTTAATCTTGTAATTCTTACCCTGCTTTTAGTAATTGATTATAGTTTTAAACTCAGCCACATATTTAATTCATTTTTAATCTATTTTTAAATGTTATATTTGTCATTGTATTGTTTTTAGTTGTGCTGTGCACCGCCCCGAGTCCCAATCTGGGAGAGGGGGAGGTATATAAATTAAATTAAATAAATAAATAAAATAAAGGTGACAGACAACACCGGGCAAAGCTAAGGAAGGTGGTGGAAGTTAATCTTACCAGTTTTGTCTGGTCAAAAGGTGGTTTGGGGATCACTCATCTCCATTTCAACAGCTTTTCTATGAAGTTCCCTTTCAAAAGTAATGAACAGGCTCAAACCTTGTTAGTTCTTAGGTGGGAGGCCACCGGGGAATTCCCCGACTGGGTGAATCTGCAAGCCAAATGCAAGAAAGGGGGGAAATAGCCAGGCCCACTTGTTTGGCTGCCCAGAAAAACCACAGCGGGAGAGAGACGGTTCTCCTTGCTTAGGTAACTCCATATATAATTACCTTTTTCTGCACTCTCACCCATATATCCTTAAGTGCCACTTTCTTAGCTGTAACATGACATAACTGTATAGTTGTAGTCAGGTGGCCTCACCATTGGAGACATTCTTCAGAGTTGTAATTTTAAAGTCTTTTTCCTGCAATCCTTACTTAAGTTAAATTATAAGGTGATCTTACATTTGCAGGATATTCAGGTGGTTTCACAACTGAGTCATACTTCACATTTCTATCATTAGAGTTGAGACCGAAGGCACCTACGCCTCGCCAAAGGCCACTGACACCCAGACATCCACTCCTGTGATTTTTGGGAAGCTAAAATGCAGCTGCCTTTCTTTTACTTCCAAGGAAGGGCGAAGCAAACATTTAAATAAAGGGAGCATGGAATGAAGGTTTCCCTTGCTTGGGGAGTTGGCTCCAGAGGGAAACCGTTCTGCTCCACTTAGGGCTCCAGCATCTGCCTGCAAGTAAACCGAAGCTTTCAAAGGGAGGGGAAATAGCAGGCAACCGAAGGCTTTGATCCCTCCCTCCTGGCAGGCCTAAAATATTGCAGGAATAAAGCCGCTAAAAGTTGTCACCATTAAATAAGGCGCCTAAATGGTTGCGTATTTCTTACATTTGGTACATACAGGAGGCTGCCTTGGGTGACTCTCTTGCTTCTGATCTGTTATTAAATGAGAACCAGTCACTTTCTTTCCACATCTGCATGTGACACAATCTTGCTGCTTATGGAATACAGATCTACTTTGAACATGTTATGAAATTGTACCAAACGAATAATAATTTTCAGCAAGTAATAAGAATAATAAGATTCAGCAAGTAATAAGAGACCAGCTGACATGTACTTTAGATGCTTTTGGCAACACGAGGCAGAGGTACGAGGAGGCCGACCAAGCCCACTTGGGTTGCTCCTCTGGGGCCTCAGCAACCATCCTTCCCGTCTTCCAGGCAAGCCCAAGCCGTCCATTAAGTTTAGGCCCTTGCTCCAAACCACTTCCATGACTCTATCAACGGCTGAATATAAACACGATTATCAGTCAGCTGCCTTCTGATTTCATGAACTCGGCACTCCTGAGGACAAGCCAACCCCTTGAAAGCATGGCTTAAATCAGGCAGTCAAGCCACAAACTCTCTCACTTTAAGGCACCGTACATCCAAGAGAGAAATTGGGGGAGGGGGCTGTAGATCTGGCACTGTCCTGTAAGAGATGGGTAAACCCTGATGGCCCTTCACCCACATCAGGGCAGATGTCCGCCCTTAATACCAACCAGGATACCCAAGATTGTAGGAATCGCGTTTGAAGGGATGTTTTCCTGGGTACAAATCTCAGATTCTCCATGGTTTGGAGGAGGAGGAGGAGGCTAAATCTGAGCTTCTCTTTGCATCTGTTGAGGTACATGGGCACTGTGTGATTCTGTACGAATATGTGTCGCTTCCCTGCCATGGCTTGAAAGCTTTGACTCAGTCACATCATCTCCATCCTGCTCTTCTTTATAAAAAGGCAGACAGAAACGCGCAGACAAATTAGACCCACCTAACCCTTTTAATAATGAGCATCTTATTCTTAAAATGGAGCAATAAAGACATTGATCTAATGGCATATATATATATATATATATATATATATATCTATCTTTGGTTCTTCGGGTTTCTCCCGCGTAGAATTGGAAATATCTAGGCGACGTTTCGATGAAGTCTCATTCATCATCTTCAGGCTTGTGTCTTCGGCCAATTATTCTGAGAAGCACAAGGCTGAAGACACAAGCCTGAAGATGATGAATGAGACTTCATCGAAACGTCGCCTAGATATTTCCAACTCTACGCGGGAGAAAACCCGAAGAACCAAAGATCCATATATAGATAGATAGATAGATAGATAGATAGATAGATAGATATAAAGATCCATATATATATATAGATAGATAGATAGATAGATAGATAGATATAAAGATCCATATATATATATTCCATTATTTTTCGCAATTCCTAGAGCCTCGGTGGCGCAGTGGTTAGAGTGCTGCACTGCAGGCCACTTCTGCTGACTATCGGCTGTTCAAATCCCACCAGGCTCAAGGCTGACTTGACCTTCCATCCTTTCGAGGTGGGTAAAATGAGGACCCAGATTGTTGGGGTCAAATATGCTGACTCTGTAAACTGCTTAGAGAGGGCTGGAAAGCCCTGTGAAGCGTCATATAAGTCTTATTGATATTGCTAATCCCCATGGGGCATCGCTTTGAAAAAATAATATTTTCAGAAGCTTCTCAATATGGGATGTTTTCAGAATATTCCATAGGCCACCTGTGAACTTCTCTGTAAGCCATATTTGTCCCCTGTAATTTCTGCACCAGTGTGCTACCCATTACCATGTCTTAACTCCTTTTTCATAAGGAAAAGACAGTTACCATCTAGCAATTGGATTAGTCAAACCATTTTGAATATTGGGACAAAAGGACAACTGCTTTTCTTGCTTTAAAAAAATGCAGCCTTTGCTTAGCTTAATCTCGTGGTAACACTCATTCTCACATCTCTGCTTATGGTTACCAGGATTGTGCCATGCATTAGATTTAAAAGGAAAAACGTCTTTTTGAGCCAAACAGGGTAGTGGTGTAACAGGAACAATCTACATCTCTGTAAAGCAGCTGCAGTTGTTCCCAGGAATGTGCAGCTGCAATGAAATCCTGAGAAAATATGACAATTGACAATTAAAGAAAGATTGCAAAAACAATGTACAAAGAACAAATTGATCGTGCAATGTGCAGCTCCTTTATGTAGCCTGGGGAAAATGATAACTACATTTTAATGGGCTTTGGCAATAGGAGATTATTCTTTGGATGCAACAAAAATTCCTCCTAATAAATGTTTGGATATCCAAAGAAAGAAAGAAACTGTAATTTATACCAACTGTTAATTTTTTGTTGGCTGTTTGAGATAAGAAACATGTGACCTTATCTCTCATAAGTCAATAAATTCCTGTGTTTTGGAATAAGTGGCTATTTTTGTGGTGGTTGCATCAATTGAAATCTCAGACCATGTCTGTTTTGTTTTCTACAGATTGCATCAGTCAAAAATTCCTTTTCATGCAGGAAAAACTGACCTTGGTTTGACAAGATAAAAAGATAAAGATGCCCTTGAGTCAAGCTTCACTTTTGGCACACACACACACACACACACACACACACACACACACACACACTCTTCCCAGTCCAAATAATAATCAAGCTCACCCCTTCTTGGCTTCCCAGTTCAGACAAAGTCAGATGCTTGCAAAGAAGTGGCATTTTTACTCCTGGTTTATGTGTTGTTTCTTTTTTATAACTCTGGATTCAGTTTTTCAAAGTTGCACTCTATTCGCTGCCTCACTTCTTAGGCTACTCCATGGTGTATCCTTTGGACTCGCTCTGTCACACACAGAATCTCCCTTCTGAAAGAAGAAGCTTTGCTTGCGTGTCCAAATGCTATGGAAAGAATGCCACTCAGTCTCGGCTAGCAATAAGCATATCCTGACTGAATAAATCATTATCCCCAAGGATTTGTCTACCTGCATAAGTAGAAGACTGAAGTGCATTTTATGAACCACATTTTTCCTAAAATTTACTAAAATGTATAATGTGAGCTTTCAGCCACAATTATATATATATAATAATGTTATATAATATAACATTATATGTGTGTGTGTGTGTGTGTAAGGTTTTTAAGCTGATAATTTTAAATAATAAATAAGGGAGACTAGTATAGATCTATTTCGAGCTAGTTAGCTCTCTTCAGCTAGCCATACCCTTACTGGGATTCGAACCAGGGAAGTATTACATGTGAGGCAGTTGTAATTGCCACTACACCACTGGCTCTCTCCTTATCAGCAGAGGCAGGGGAATAAGTATGTACTTTGTGTTACAACACCCTGTTAGGGCCCCAATTAAGGGAGAAAGCATACTGCTTTCTTTTCTGTCTTTCGGCTCATCACCAGAGACCATACCGACAGAAAGCTATTTGTTTCGTTGTCTTTTTGTTTTACATGTGTGTAAGGTTTTTAAGCTGATAATTAAATAATAAATAATAATAAAATTATCAGCTTAAAAACCTTACACACATGTAAACAAAAGGCAACGAAACAAATAGCTTTCTGTCGGTATGGTCTCTGGTGATGAGCCGAAAGACAGAAAAGAAAGCAGTATGCTTTCTCCCTTAATTGGGGCTTAACAGGGTGTTGTAATACAAAGTATATACTTATTCCCCTGCCTGAGCTGATAAGGAGAGAGCCAGTGGTGTAGAGGCAATTACAACTGCCTCACATGTAATACTTCCCTGGTTCGAATCCCAGTAAGGGTATGGCTAGCTGAAGAGAGCTAACTAGCTCGAAATAGATCTATACTAGTCTCCCTTATTTATTATTTAAAAATTATCAGCTTAAAAACCTTACACACACACACACACATATATATATATATATATATATATGTGTGTGTAAGGTTTTTTAAGCTGATAATTTTAAATAATAAATAAGGGAGACTAGTATAGATCTATTTCGAGCTAGTTAGCTCTCTTCAGCTAGCCATACCCTTACTAGGATTCGAACCAGGGAAGTATTACATGTAAGGCAGTTGTAATTGCCTCTACACCACTGGCTCTCTCCTTATCAGCTCAGGCAGGGGAATAAGTATATACTTTGTATTACAACACCCTGTTAAGCCCCAATTAAGGGAGAAAGCATACTGCTTTCTTTTCTGTCTTTCGGCTCATCACCAGAGACCATACCGACAGAAAGCTATTTGTTTCGTTGCCTTTTGTTTACATGTGTGTAAGGTTTTTTAAGCTGATAATTTTAAATAATAAATAAGGGAGACTAGTATAGATCTATTTCGAGCTAGTTAGCTCTCTTCAGCTAGCCATACCCTTACTAGGATTCGAACCAGGGAAGTATTACATGTAAGGCAGTTGTAATTGCCTCTACACCACTGGCTCTCTCCTTATCAGCTCAGGCAGGGGAATAAGTATATACTTTGTATTACAACACCCTGTTAAGCCCCAATTAAGGGAGAAAGCATACTGCTTTCTTTTCTGTCTTTCGGCTCATCACCAGAGACCATACTGACAGAAAGCTATTTGTTTCGTTGCCTTTTGTTTACATGTGTGTAAGGTTTTTTAAGCTGATAATTTTAAATAATAAATAAGGGAGACTAGTATAGATCTATTTCGAGCTAGTTAGCTCTCTTCAGCTAGCCATACCCTTACTAGGATTCGAACCAGGGAAGTATTACATGTAAGGCAGTTGTAATTGCCTCTACACCACTGGCTCTCTCCTTATCAGCTCAGGCAGGGGAATAAGTATATACTTTGTATTACAACACCCTGTTAAGCCCCAATTAAGGGAGAAAGCATACTGCTTTCTTTTCTGTCTTTCGGCTCATCACCAGAGACCATATGTATGTATGTAAGTATGGTCTCTGGTGATGAGCCGAAAGACAGAAAAGAAAGCAGTATGCTTTCTCCCTTAATTGGGGCTTAACAGGGTGTTGTAATACAAAGTATATATATATATATATATATATATATATATATATATATATATATATATATATATATATATATATATATATAATGATGTTCATTATATATTAATTATATTCTTGTCAAATAGAGAAAATGATTTTAAATTTGGTCTCCATTTTTAATTCTAAATTGGGTTTTAAGGGTGGAGGGGGGTTTCTTAGTCTAATTACGCAGCCGATTTAAATTTAATATTTTTTAACTTTTGTATTTTCTGTGGGGTTTTTAGATGAGCTGTTCACCGCCCTGAGTCCCTTGGGAGAAGGGCGGTATATAAATGGAATTAATAAAAATAATAATAATAATAATAATAATAAAAAATAGCATGAATTCTGTCCTTTTATTGTGTATTACTGAAAGCCAGTTTGGAATGGTTAAGGTATCAGATTAGAAACCAGGAGACCATGAATTCTAGTCCTGCTTTAGGTGTAAAGTCAGCTGGGTCACCTTGGGCCAGTCTGTCATGCCCTTGTTGGAGTCTGATTCTGAGGGGGAGATTGAGGAGCAGACAGGGAATGGGAGTGGGGCTCCAATGGCTGTGGAAGAAACTGGGGTAGTGCACAGTCCGGCTGGACATTCAGAGGAAAACCAAGGGCTACCCCCTTTTCATCCTAGGGCACGCAGGGAGGAACGGAGAAGGGAGCAACGTGGCTTACGGGGGAGAAAAGGGCCCTGATCCCTTTCATTAGTTGCAGCTGGGAGAACAGGAGATAAGAGGGGCGTCTGCACACAGCACTAGATGGAAGCAAAGTGTGGA
The DNA here is from genome assembly GCA_023653725.1 of Bungarus multicinctus. Classification (NCBI taxonomy): domain Eukaryota; kingdom Metazoa; phylum Chordata; class Lepidosauria; order Squamata; family Elapidae; genus Bungarus; species Bungarus multicinctus. The sequence continues at coordinate 919,011 of CM042848.1, forward strand.
TTTATCTTTGTTTGTCAAGTCTTATCTGGGTTCTGATCTCGATCCATTCCAATCGGGCTTCAGGCCCGGCCATAGTATCGAAACAGCATTGGTCGAGTTGGTCGATGATCTCTGGAGGGCCCGGGACAGGGGGTGTTCCTCTGTCCTGGTCCTATTAGATCTCTCGGCGGCTTTTGATACTATCGACCATAGTATCTTATTGCGGCGGCTGGAGGGGCTGGGGATTGGGGGAACTGTCTTGCGATGGTTCTCCTCCTTCCTCTCCAGCCGCTCACAATTTGTGTTGGCAGGGGGGGGAGAGGTCCACCTCTAGGCCCCTTATTTGTGGGGTGCCTCAGGGGTCGGTCCTCTCCCCTCTCTTGTTCAACATTTATGTAAAGCCGCTGGGCGAGATCATCCGTGGTCTTGGGGTGCGGTGTCATCTGTACGCAGATGACACCCAGTTATACATCTCCACCCCAGACCACCCCAACGATGCTGTGGAGGCTATGTCCCGGTGCCTGGAGGCCATGCGGAATTGGATGGGTGGGAACAGGCTCCAACTCAACCCATCCAAGACTGAGTGGCTGTGGTTCCCGGCGCCCCGATATAGCCAGCTGACACCTTCGCTGGCTATTGGGGGAGAGACTCTGCCCCCTACAGGGAGGGCTCACAACTTGGGTGTCCTCCTGGATGCACGGCTGTCTTTAGAACATCATATTGCGGCCATCTCCAGAGGGGCGTTTTATCAGGTTCGCCTGATTTACCAGTTGCGGCCCTTCCTGGATCGGGACGCCCTGCGCACGGTCACTCATGCCCTTGTCACCTCTCGCCTGGATTACTGTAACGCTCTCTACATGGGGCTCCCTGCGGGGAGCACCCGGAGACTCCAACTAGTGCAAAATGCAGCCGCGCGGGTGATTATGGGGGCGTCGCGTAGCTCCCATGTGACGCCTCTCCTGCGTGAGCTGCATTGGTTGCCAGTGGCTTTCCGGGTTCGCTTTAAGGTTCTAGTTTTGACCTTTAAAGCGATCCATGGCATCGGGCCAGGCTACCTGCAGGACCGTATTCTGCCAGTGATCTCCAACAGACCGGTGCGTTCCCACAGGGAGGGCTTTCTCCGGGTGCTGTCGGCCTCTATGTGTCGTCTGGCGGCTCCCAGGAGCAGGGCCTTCTCTGTGGGGGCCCCTGCCCTCTGGAATAGTCTGCCACCTGAGATACGTACCAGCACGGACCTGAGGACCTTCAGGCGTGTGTTAAAAACCTGGCTCTTCGAGCAGGCTGGCCTGGGCTGACACAAATTTTTAATTGTCTCCTCTTTATTTGGATTTTAAATTCGGGGTTTTAATATGTTCGGGGGGAGGGTTGGTTTTTTAACTCTAACAGCCTATTATTTAATTTCATTTTGGCTTCTGTATATGTATTGGGGTAGATTTGGCTGTACAGCGCCCTGAGTCCTTCGGGAGAAGGGCGGTATATAAATGTCAAAAATAAATAAATAAATAAATAAATGTGTATTTCGTTATCTTTTTATGTCTGCAATTCCTTATCCTGCCCTGTCTCGTTATTTCCTGCAGCTTGTGGTTTGTGTTGGTTTTTATTTATAATTTAGATGAACTTTGGGTTCGGACTGAATTTCTTCCCTTTAAAAAACTGTTCTTGGGAGAGTTTTTTCTCCAGCCGAGGATAACTGAATACTGGGAGCCAAGTTGGAGATATTAAAGGGACTTCACCTATATTTGTGACTTTGTTGCTTTTGTGCCACACCCCAGGTCATTACACAGTCACTTTCTCTAAACCAGTGGTTCCCAATTTTTTTCGGTCCACCGCCCCCTTGGTGCTACTAACTCATCCTCAGTGCCCCCCACCCAGGGGTGGGATTGAAATTTCTGTGAGCATGGCCTAATTTGAAGGTGTGGCTTGCTGGTCATGTGACTGGGTAGGCGTGGCTTGTTGGTCACATGACTGGGTAGGTGTGGCTCACTGGGCACATGACTGGTAGCGTGGCTTGCTGGTCACGTGACTGGGTGGGCATGGTTTGGTGGCTGGCAAACCAAATTCAAGTGGTCCTCACTTAATGGCCAGTTGCTTAGCAAGTGTTCTAATTTATACCTGGCCTCCCCAGAGCTACTTGACCTGTTTTTGGAGTTTTCACAGCTTTACATCAGGGGTCTAAATCCCACCCCCGCCTGTGTGTGAGAGAGAGAGGGAGAGAGAGAAGTTGGATCAGATCTTTCTTTCTCTCTCTCCTACCAGTGCCAGAAAGTCACTGTCAGTCAGAATTCATATTAGTGGTCTTCAGGATTTAAAATTATGAGTTTGGTGGTCCCTGAGGTCCAAAAGTTTGGCGACCCCTGATCTAAAGGGGTGAGCCTGAGAGAGGGAAAGAGAGAGAGAAAAGAGAGAAAGAGAGGAAGAAAAGAAAGAGAAAAGGGAAAGAAAAAAAAAGGGACAGACAAAGAGGGGGGGATGGAAGGGACAGAAAGAAAAAGAAATAAGGAGAGAGGGAGGAGAAAGATAAAGAGATACCTACTCTAGTCCAATCACCTGCTCCAGCAGGATTAGAAGGAAGTGTGTGTGTGTGTGTGTGTGTGTGTGTGTGTGTGTGTGTGTGTGTGTGTGTGTGTGTGTTCTCCTTGTAATTTACCAGTACATTTTGGTTTTGCCTGCTTCAGAATTGGCACTGTAATACACTGGGGAAAAGTAATTTTTAGGGTGGAGGTCTGGTCCAATGGATCCTGTTTAAAGCCTCAACAGCATGTGGGAGCTTCCTGATAGTCTTGCCTTCCCATAACTACATCCATTATTCCTTCCCCCTTACTCTGGAATAAGAAAGAAGAGGGCTTGGGGTTTTGTGTGTGTGTGTGTGTGTGATGGCCGATTCCAACCACTTTCCCTCCTGGGACTTCACTTTTTGACCTCCTGATCAATTTAATAAAAAAATAAATCTTCCCTGGCCTTGTGGGAGGAAAGCAATGATGTAAGAAGGTGGCATAGGATTATGCCAGGTTCATACTCTGAGGCACCCCAAATTAAGCACAATTCTTGTTTTAAAAGAAAGAGGTTTTCGTGGATACTTTTAAAATCAATTTTCAAAAGGCTGTAATTGTAAAGATGCAAATGACAAAGTAAGGACAATCTGGTGAATGTTAATCCGTTGTAAGTAATTGTTTTATTTACATTGATCGAATGCGATTTCATTGCAATTATGCTTTAGAGATTAGAGTGTTTATTTTATAATTTCCTTTTTCCACCTGTTTACGTCCTTGTTAATTTCATTTTTAAAATATTGTTAAGTCCTTTTTTTGTTCACTCCTCCATTAGGCATTTAAAAAATCCTAATAAATTATATTCCTTGGCAGTGTGCCAGTATCCTGATATGTAAAACCAGATTCCAAGATTTCAGGAGACCCATTTATCAATGTTTTCCTGAATTAATAGTTGAAATAGGAGACGCCGTTACAATGGCTTCTCGTGTTACCTGAGTTTCATAGATGATTCCATCAAGCAGGTTAATATTGTATTGCTTGGAAAGCTGAGAGTTGCAAAAATAAACTGCTGACGCGTTTAGTGTGTTCTAAATTCTAATCAACAGTTTGAAATAAATACCTTTTGAAAGAATAATCTGTGGAACCAATGAAAGTGAAAAAGATTTCTCAAAAGGCTAAAGAATATGCAAAGTAAACTAAATGCTGAGCAAAATAAACTGGTAAAAGCTTTGACCTTTTCACCATAAGAAAGGAAAGAAAAGTATCATTTGTAAATTAATATTTACTCAGTGCCTGTTGATTAAGTTGATAGTAGTTTAGGCACTTGAAACAGACAAACAGAGGTGTGAATCGGTGGTGGGATTCGAATTGTTTTACCACCGGTTCGGTGGGCGTGGCTTGGTGGGCATGCTTTGCCTAATACTGGTGCGCAGCTTTCTCCACACCAGCTGAGACTCCGCAGCGCCAATCAGCTGAGCAGATAAAGAGGAGGCTGGGAGGGCCGATCCTGTGCTTTTCTCTCCTTTCTCCTCTCAATGGGCTTTTTTTACTACCGGTTCAGCCCAACTGGTGTGAATCGGTAGCACTCCTCCACTGGTGTGAATCAACTGTTCCAAGTTAACAGTTTTAGAAATTAATGAGCACTGGCGGCCTTTGGGTCATTTTGTGTAGCTTTTCGTGATTCAGATGAAAGCAGAAAAATGCTATCCGGAGGCCACCCTAAACCCTACGACGACATAACGGAGGGCTCAAAGGAAATGGAAGCTGCTAAACAAATGGCCTAGCCTTCCTCCCAACAGAGAGGATTGACTTGCCATTGGGTCTTGCCATTGGGTTTTTTGGCTTTTGCCGAAACTGCCCAGGTCCAAGTTCTGCTGAGCTCCCTGGAGAGCAGAAGGGAGGAGGAGGGAGGGAGGGGAAGGAGGAGGGAGCAGGCAAGCCAGCAAGAAAAGGGAGAAAACCTGCCGGGGTGCTTTTAAGGGTGCTACTAGATTCACCAGCGGGCGAGAAGGGCGTCTCTCCTCATCTTCAACAGAGAAGATGCATCTTCAGCTTGTTCTTTTGTGTCTTTTATTCTCCTCAACAACATAAAACCACTAGTTCAATTTGCCTTATTTAGAGGCGGGGGCTGCTCTTCCTATAGATAAATGTGGCGCTTTTAAGGTTGACCCTTCAGGTGGCAGCATTTTTGGGAATCATGGCAACTTCCTCCGTCCTGCAGGATCCGGAGCTGACAGGCGCCAACTGAATTCTCAAAAACTCCAGACATTCAAACACGCTTCTAGCACTTAACAGCAGATCTTTCCTACAGGTGTAGAAGAGTCCTTGAAAGGCCAATGTTTCTTTCTCTCTGGGGCAGTGCAAGATTTCTGCACTGGTCAGGTATAGTCTAGATGACCTCCCAGGTGCTTTATAGTCTGCAATTCTATGAATAAAACCTTTGAATGCATTGAGGTGTGGTTGTACAGAAGACACGTTGCATTAAGAAAGCCTACGTGTAGCCCTCTAACGAATTTTGAAAGTAAAAACCGGGCAGCGATTTTCCTGGCAAAAGCCGAGCCGAGCGCTCCGAGCCTCCCCGGGTCCCCCCCCCTCGTGTTTGTAACGCCGAGTCTGGTTCCGTTTCAGAGCTGTGGGACAAGAACCGGACGTCAGTTTTTCATAGTCCGTCTGGATCGCTTGGCCTTCGTGTGATGCTTGTGGACGAGTATCAAGACCGGCTGTTTCTTGGAGGAAAAAACCTGATCTATTCTCTCAGCTTAGATCGAGTCAGTGAAAATTACAGAGAGGTACAGTACAATTTCCATATACTACACTAATGGAGGAACTGTGTTTGTGAAGCTTAAGAAAAGGTGTGTGTGTCTTGGATGGCCAAGTATTCAGACATAGCCTATAAGGAGCACCTCCCTCGAGATCTTTGACTGAGCAGAATATCATTCCAAAATATTCATTTCCCTGGCAGATGACAGTTCTAACTTTTCCACTGAATTACCGTAATTGAAAGAGGGGTGGCTGTTTATTTTCTTTCTGTGTTTGACATCCTCTTGATTGCTTGGCCTCCTCCGTGGGCCCATTGTTGTGAGATGCCCTGCGAGACAGGATTACTGCTCCTTTCTGTGGAGCGGATCCTCACGAGTGAAGGGTGAAAGATCCTTCTGCCCCAAACTAGGGTACAGATCGGGGGCCTGCGTGGCATAAGTTCAGCTACTTCACCTCATGGGTTAGCCAATTAATTATTACTATACTGCGCAGGTTTATTCATTCGCATTGTGAATTGCTTAAAATTCCAGTCTTTTCCTTTTCCTTTTTAAAAGTATGAAAACCTTTAAAGAAATATCTTTAACGGATTTGCAGGAGATGGGGTTTCAAGATCAATGGGCAGCTGCAGCTGTAAACACTCGAATGAATGATCTATAAAGTCAATGTGTATATGGAGTTGATGGTCCCACTCAGCAGGACACCAGTATAATATTTAAGGAGGGAAGAGTAGAAAATCATCCCAAATCTCAGCCATTCCCTTGCAACTGAAAACAGGGGAGTTCACTGGCCTTCCAAATGGCCCCCCATCCCTTTGATCTCCATTGTGCCCACAGAGAGGAAGAGGCCCAGAGAATAGCAGCCGTTGCAAGTGGTTTTCATTGAGTGAATTGGAGTGAACTAAATGAGCAGGGAGTGCATTCAATATTGTGGGATTAATCATGCTTGGTTTAGTTAATTGAATTAATCATGGTTAGCTGATGGGAATGAGATGGGACAAAGCAGACAGAGGGGGAATTAAATGCATCAGAAATAATCATACTAAACCTATTTCATTAATGGAATGAGAGCAGGAGGAAGGAAACAAACAGGGAGGGTAAAATGGGTGCCTAAGGACGTATCTCATTCATGGACCCTGATAAGGTTCAATTTGTTTGTTTAATTTATTTGCTCTAGATCCTGCAGGCCTCGCCTCTTTTTCGGCTCTAATCTTGCCTCCTTTGGGTGGCTTGGGAATTGCCTGCTTCACTGTCAACCAACCGCTGTTCTGTGTGGCCTCATGTAACTCTACTGAATCATTTTTATTTATTTGTATCCCACCTTTATGCTTTTATAAAGAGTAAAGAATACTCAAGACAGAGAACATCTCCAACACACCTTCCTCCTCCTATTCCCCCCCCCCCAACCGCCCTGTGAGGTGGGAGAGAAGGACTGGCCCAGAGAGACCCAGCTGGCTTTCAAGGATAAGGCGGGATTAGAACTCACCCTCTCCTGCTGATTGGCCCAAATCCCTAACTGGTTTTGGTTTCGTTTTTCCATTCCAAAGATGGGACTTGAACTCACTGCCTCCCGCTTTCTAGCCTGGCACCTTCGCCACCAGACCAAACTGGCTGTCCTCATGAAAGTGGAGAGTTGGACATCATTCGGTGCCGTATCCGCAGCTGACGGCCTGCCAGCCTCTCCAGTAAAGGACTTTCCTCCCCCCAAGATCCCCGATTCCACTGCTGAACAGCTCTAGCCACTAGACAAGGGTTCCTGGGAACTGACTGAACCAAAAGCCATCATCTCTCGTCCTTTTTCTGGAGCCATTCAGTGCGATCCCACCTTCTACCTGACAGCTACCCTCTGTCCCCGCAGCCTCCTCTCCTGCGAGCCAAGGAGCCTCTGTCCTCCTGGGCCAACCATCCTGGGTTCAGGAGGTCATTTCTAAGGGCTTCAAATGGGCCTCCTTCATCTCGGGATTGCACAGGAATGGGGGAGTTCAGGGAAAATGAACCATCCCAGGCTCCACGCAGACCAATCCAAGATCCAGGAACCGGAGGGGAGCCTTGCACCAGGCTAACGGCCTGTCAGGGAATAAGAAGGAAGTCAGGCCCAGGGTTGGACAGGGGTTTGCTCTCTCCCCCAAGCCCTTGGTTTATCACCCTGGCCCCACAGGCCGGTTTCTCCTGGGGAGCCTCCTTCGTCCTATATTTCCCTTCATGCAGAGGCTGCGGCAGGATTTGTTCCTCAGGTTTTTAGCCACCTTCTGCCATGGGGGACCGACTGCCTAGATCCTTCTCATCCTGGGTCCTTTCCAAACTCCTCTTGCCGATACCTGAGAGTCCCCTGGCTATGGAGGAGGCTGAGAGAGTCCTGCCAAGTCCTGTGCCGTGTCTCCTGGCAATCCCCAGCGCCAACTGAGGGCCCCAAGAAAGAGGCCTTCAAATGTTCCTCACGTGTTTTGCCTTCATGATCACCCTCTTTCTGGACAAGCCCCATTGTCCTAATGTCCTTGTTGCAATGCGGCCCTCAGAATCAAACGCAATGTTCTAGTCCCGAGGAATGGAGGAGAGGCAGGGAGGATGGCTGCCCTTCATCCTGACCACCCAGCTCTCTTGACCCAGCCCAGGACTGCACCCTCCCAGGGGTCTCAACGTTGGTCTTCCTGTTGCATCTCGCTCAGGTTGTGATGTGAAAGGAACCTTCGCTTTGGCTTCTCCCTCCCTCCAGTTCCACACATGATCTAGCAGACCAGCCAACTCCTGGTGCTTCAGCATCAGAGCATAACTTATTTGTCTGCCTTTGTTCACTTTAAAGTACAAACCACACAATTGTGGATGCCACACAATTACTGATGGGATTTAGAAAGTACTTCAGACTACGATTTTGTAAACTGTTGTGATTAACAGCTAGCCAAAAGGTTTTTATCCTGGCAAGTGCTCCCTACCAAGCCATGGAGGGGGTCATTCTGAGTCATTTTCAGAGTTTGTATATCTTGAAGGAGAAATCATGGTGGTGGGAAGCATTTATAATCAATTAGTTTCTGGCTTTATGTGTACTACGAACTCATCTTGCATTCTCTATGTGGAAAATATTTAGCAAGTAAGCACTAGCAATCAAGAAAAAGCACTGTGTTATGAAATAACTGTAAATTTATTTTTGGGTTGTCTGTATATTTGTGCAGAAGAAAGTTAGCCAAGTAGCTTTCTTCAAGTAGAAGATGGATTTATCCCTGATAAAATTCATTTGTTGGCTCAATAACTTGCTGGTGAGAAACTCTGAGTTTGCGAGATATTTAACTTCATACTCTTTGGCAAAGAGAAAGTGAAGATTGGTGAATCTAGAATCTGTCAGGCAGGAACATGAAATAAATCGGTTTGATTCCCACCAGTAAAATAAACTTGTATATGTAGATAGGGTTACTTATATTTATATTTTTGAAACGTTTGCATATCACGAAAGCAATACATACCCAAATACATATACATCAGATGCCTACCATAACATGCAAAATTCTGTAATACAAAATATTTTTTGCCCATTACATGCCAAACCTCTGAAGGTGGGAATCTGGAGAAGATACTTCCAGATGTTCTCTATAAAAGCACCACTTATATACATACACACACACACATATATCTCCAAGAAGAGCTGAGAAAAGTGATTTTGTTACAACTGAAACTGATTAATCTAGCCCTGTGAACCTGGATCAAGATTTTCAGATTTTTAGGAGATTTTGATAGAACACATATTTTGGCATTATTTTTCCTGCTAATATCTTTCATTTAATTTTTTGTCTGTTAGTTTGGATTCTTCTTTGCTCAGTTTATTAGCAGATCCTACAAGATACATTGGCTCCCACTGCACTTGCAGTTCCTCACTTTATGAAGGGGAAGCTACCATGCTCCTCACCTGCTTGCTGTATGCTCATTGGTTTAGTATCCAGGTCTAGAAATAGATCAACACCCAAATGTACATTAATATTTATTTCTCTAAGCTGTCCATGTAAGTCACCACGAGTGAGTTGGGACACCATATACATTTCATAGATTGGGGGGTTGGGGGAGAGAGAAAGAGAGCAAGAATAGATTGGGTGGGTGGGTGGATAGATAAAATTTTGCTTCTACTACGTACATATTTTTGTCATTCCCCACTTGAATCAGATACTGGTTTCCATTGTTAGCTCTTGATAATCAAAGGAAGCATTACTTAGCAATTTACTAAGGGATTGCACTGGCCAGCAACTGGTTTGTGTAACAAAGCAGAATTGTGCTGCTTAGTTGTGGCAACATAGAGATCATGCAGAAACAGGAAGTAGGACGATGCTACCTGTAAGAGCTCTAAGTTTGAGCGATGCAATGAAAGAGCGATGGCTTAAAAGGAGGAGGGAGCCCCTGTTTCCAGGGTAGCATAATCAAGCATCCCGGTGGGTTATTAATGGATTTACGGGCAGGCTTTGCGTTTAGAGGCATTCATGGCAAACGAGAGAGGTTTGCTCTTTCATTGCGCAAAGTGCTCCATACAGGGAAGGATGGTTTGGAGCATAATTTTGCCTTATTAATCCGTCCAACGTTAGACGGATGTTTGGAGCGGGGTGTTTTTTTAATCTTGGCAACTTTAAAGATCTGCAGACTTCAGCTCCAGACTTCCCCAGTAACACCAGTAGCAATAATAACCCTTTGAATTATGGGAAATCTTTTGAAAAGCAAGCATTGCATTAGCATTTAATGAGAAAACTACATCGTTGTACCAGCTTCTAACTGGAGCCCTGTTTTCTTGCAGATCCACTGGCCCAGCAGCTCCCAGCAGGTGGAAGAGTGCACCATCCAAGGAAGGTCTATGGTTTGTGTTAACTGTGAAATGCTTTCCTTGGACTGTTGCTGGTCTTTGCCTGCTAATTAAGAGTTCGGGAGGGTCTTGTCTTGATCTGGTTTGAGCCACAACGTGCCATTCTGAGGCTGGAAAGCAGCTTCTGTCTGACTTGGGGCAGAAGTGCCAGTCCGGGAGTGAAACTCTCCTCTTAGCTGGAGGTTTCGGTGGTTTCACTGTAAAAGCAACGTAGGGAAATGGCAGAGATTGTCCCTAGAAAGTAAAACGAATGGGGTTATTGTGAATATCCGTTTGTGTCCTGCAGTCCTCTGCTCACCTCTGTCCGTGCACAGAGCATCCGATAGAGATGCTCGCCCTCCTCTGCTTCCTTTGGGACATTTTCTGCCCTTGGCTCAAGGAAGGGATCCGGCTCTCCCTCCTCCATCGTCTGTGGGCTGAGAGGTCACGAATGGACAGTGATCACCCAGTGACCTCCCACGGCTGGGGGTGGATTTCCATCAGGGATCCCTCTTCAGTACCTGGATTGCTTTGTTTGTGTATTTTTCCCTCCTCCTAATCTCCTCAGGCAGAGTGAGGCCAGATTAACACGAGAGAGGTTAAAAACAGACAGAACAGCCTTGGAATCGGGTCCTCTTCTTGAATAGCCAGCTCCAGATTACTCAAGAGCCCCGAGACCCAATTCCCGAATGGAGGGTGTCCCTTGGCCAGCAGCCGCCCTCCCACTGTCCGCTTGGCCCAAACTAAAAACTTCATGATGTCCCTGGAAGAGACTTGCTTCAAAAGTTACCAGCCTACTTTTTACCTCTGTACTTTTACTTCCCCCTGTAGGAGGAATGTGCAAATCACATCTGTGCTTTACACCGATACAACCGAACACACCTGCTGGCCTGTGGGACGGGAGCCTTCGATCCGGTCTGCGCCTTCGTCAGAGCCGGCCACCAGTCGGAGGTAAAGGCACAATACGCCCCAGAAAGCAGGTCTCTCTCTCTCACACACACACACGCACGCACACCCTGCTCACGTTGCCCAGAGCCCGGGATGGGGACCGTCACGTGTGCAGGATCCGTTTCCCTGCAGGATAGGACATGCGCGAGGGATTCCCACTCAGTAGGCGGCCTCAAAAAGGCAGACCGATCACTCGGGACCTGGTATTTACGCCTGAGAAACGAGTCCCGCAAGGAGTTGCAGGAAAGGTTTGGCTAGTTAACGGAGAGGGGGGGGAGGTGGAGGCGGGGAGGCTCAATCTGAGAAAAGTTCAAGAAAATCAGTGGCAAAATATCATCTCGTTCAGTCAGTGGGTATATTAGATTTGTCTTTGCAGGCTGTAAATTTGAAAAGGCCATTTCATGCAACTGTCGTATTGCTGAATGTTTTCTATTCTGAGCCAGTTTTCACTGGGGTGTCAGCTTGTTTTGCCATCTCGCTTCACCGGTTTTGCCATCCATTCTGTAGAATGGGAGAAAAAAATTATTGCATTTTTTTTTCCTTGCAAGGAGGAAAAGTAATCAGCCAGGTACATTGTTTAAAAATGTCCTAATTCTTAATTAAAGAAAATAATAATGTGAATGCTGGTTTACTTAATGTAGGATTCAATAGTCATCTGATCATTATTACTGCTTACAAAAATAATCTGTGCAATGGCTCTAATTTTAACATAGCCTTCTCTAACCCATATCTAACTCATATCTACAAAGTAATACAATTAGACTGCAATTCCCCTTCAGTTTCCAGTTTTCTTGAGCCATGTCTTCTACAAAAACTGTTTATAATTCCTCGAAGCGAACTGAGTTGGAATGCTTGCTAAATACCTAACATTACATTTGTAATGTGAGGACTGAGTGCCCGTCACTTCCTTTCCACACTGCCCTTCTAACCAGGGATTGCTGATCACAAACCACAATGAATTTTACATGATTTGATTGTGCCATCACACTTTTCCTGATAATAAGCTGGAGGAAACAGATTTGGGGGAAGCATAACCAGAATTAGTTGGCACCTATATTAAATTGTAGGAGAGAGACATAGGATTAAACTGCAACTAATTTTCCCTAGTCACAGCTGCCAATGCAAAAAGAGAAGAGAATTCATGAACAATTTCTCTGGGAAATATTTTGAACAGGATCTTTTCTTTCTTAAGATTTTGAAAAACTCCTAGTTGCTTGGAGCACAATCCATGAGTGATGTTTCAATTGATGGAGAAATGCTTCATACTGATCACATATTTTTGTCAGCAATTATTCCGTGATTTGAAAGCCTGGTCTGAATTGGAGACATAATTGTAAGAATGCCATTTGTGTTTATGCCTGCGCACTTAATTTGAATATATTTTATTCCTAGGTTGTATATGTATGCATACTCTAGGTAAATTGTGAGGATGCCTTGCCACTTCAAGGCTGTCATTGGCTCTTAGTTGTAGGTTGTCAGCAGTGATAAAGGTTTGTGTAGATAAAACCCTGCAAGCAGATTTACCCACGCAGGACAACATTAAGCAAACTGTTCCATATGTTTGCATTATGGTACTCATTCCTCAGGCAATCCAAGGTAAACGTTACAGATCCAAATCTTTGGGGTCAAAACTGTGTGCCTGGGTATTGAAAGATAAGGTAAAGCCTTCTTGGAGTCAATATGTGTGGACAGCTAGGCAGTTTCCTTAGCTGTGATGCAGAATCTGTCCGCCATGTTTCTTCCTCTTTCCATTAGTCTGTTCATTGAGATGCCGCTGAAGCTTTGACCAGGCCTGACCTTCCCCATTTCACAGGCCCCGGAAGGTCTGCTGGGGGCTGCCCTCCTGAGGCTTGTCAGATCAGATGAGTATGACAACACAGAGAAATATGATCCAAGATACCTTTTGCTATTCTTCGGAATGCATTTTGCTTCTGTAACATTCCTGATTGCCAACTGGGACTTCCAGGTGTATCCAGCACAGTTATCCATGGAGGAAAACTCCCTGGGGACAGAGGCTTGCTTGTTTAATGGCGCTGGATGCTAGCGAGCCTCTTCATGATGCCATGCCCTGCCATGCCTCAGATATGGTGGCCATGCAGGACAGTTCTGCCTAAGGCAAAGGAGTCCTGGATTGGGGGCAGCAGGGATGAAGCCATCAAGAAAACATTAAGGCGCTCAGATAATAATAACTCTTGTTATATAGTCAAATTAAGGGCCATGTGGGAACCCGTTTGAGTGGGAAGAACTGAGGTGGCCACTGATCAAAGCCGAACGGAGGGAGTGGCTTCTGGTGGGCCAGCTTGGCTTCCAAGGCAGGCAGCAGGGGAGACGAAGGGGGGAGGCCGGACATTTTGTACTGCAGTCCTGTCTTGTCTGTGTGACCCGATGCACTTGGGGTGCCAAATAGGTGTCCTTCCTGTGCCTGGATATTTAGGCCAGATCTTCCCTTGTTACGCTGAGGCTTTAGCCTCCGGTAAGGTTCCTCGGGAGGAAACGGACAAAAAATAGGCTCCCACCTTCTGGTGTTTACGTCCAGCTGATGCAAGGCCTTTGCCCGATTTCCCCAGCGGGATATCCTCGGGCTTCAGGGGAAAGCAGGCAGGGCTTCTTCCCCTCCGGCAGCCCTTCCCTCTTGCCCCTGGGCTCAGTCGGGGCCGGGCCCAAGGCCAGCCAGATCATTTGGGGGGATGGGAATGAGACCCAGAGCCCACCCCCCATCCGTGGAAGTGAGCAGCCAGCAGGGGCTCCTCTTCCCCGGAATCCCAAGGCACCGCCTGGGACTGTAGGAAGGGAGGGTGGGCTGGAGGGAAGGCAGCTGACCTTCTGACCAAACACTTTCAGGGACCGTGGGGGGGTGTGTGCTCCTCACCTGCCTTAATGCTCCTGCTAAGGAGGAAGCGGGGCCAGTCCGTAAACCGCCTGCCCCCCCCCCAGGCGAGGAGCAGAGAGTCCACATCCTTCAGGGGGGTGGAAGGGCAGCCCAGTCCTTCGGCTGAGGGGTCTTCAGAGACCCCATCAAGGGGTCTTTTCAAGCCTTTCCGCGGGATGCTGGCTGCAGGGGCAGATCATTTCCCCAGCTTTCTCAAGGAACTGTGAAGTAAACTGATAACAGCTGTTGGAGGATCCAACTGTGTATTATGGGATGCCAGCGTTACATCTGCATGTGTGTGTGTGTGTATATATAGAAAGGGAAATAAAACTGACAAGGTGAAAAGCCCCACATTAATTGTCCCCCTGAGCTGTGTTGTACCTCACTCGATCCGTCTGAGAAAGGAAGGAAATGCAGATAAAGGAATATGGCTGTATTCATAAGGCATCTGTGAGCTTGGGTGAGTTGCACCCGTCAGCCGGAGGAATTGAGGAATAGGTTTCCTCCTCCTGGTAGGTGGCAGAGCGGTTGCATAAATCCATCCCCCGAGAGGAAAGGAAGGAGGGAGCCAGATGTGGGACACCTAAATTCCAAGAACAGGCCTTAAAATTCAGAGAAGTCGGCACAGATGGAGAGAAGGGCAGGGAGCCTCATCAGCCGACTGGAAATTGAACAATACGAGGAGAAGGTGTTGAATTTGGAAAGAAGAGGCAAAGAGAATATATAATAACGCTCTTCAGTTATGTGATGAGTAGCCAGACAGAAAAAAATGGAGACCTCTTCCCTCTCAGGGAACACGACCTAAAATTGACTGGTAAAAGTATTTCCCAACAGAAAGAATAGCTTAACGGTGGAACCAATGACTTAGGAAGGTCGTAGATACAGGTTGGATTAATTGTCTCAGTGGCCCTTTCCAACTTTATGCTTCTACTATTTTCACTGAAAATAAGCCAGGCCAAAGCAATGAATCAACAAGAGCAGTTTTGGCTTGGAAGGGTTTTTAATTTAGTTGTTAGTTTATTTACTTCCTATTTTCTTCTTTATTTCTTTTCCGTTATACCAGCCATTCCCTCCTTGGCAGCAGGCTACTTGCTCCTTTGCTGCAAACATCATTATAAATAAATACCTGGATAATGCCAAAATTTGACAGCAGTGTGACTTTTTCATATTAATTTCTGTACAGTCATAGATCAGAAATTAAGATAAAAATCAGAACAAGATGCTTCAAGGCAAATTAACGGGCACAAATATCATTAAAAAAATGAAGCAACATGTTTATCAACACTTCATCAAACATCATTTATCCAAACCTGTTGCTGATTATACAGAGAATCTAATAGTCCTTTTCATAGCACATCACTTTGCAAATTTTTCCAGAGATTCTGATATACCAATCCTTTAATTAAAAAACTTAAAATCTATCAGTGAGTCGATTCACACAATTGCTAATATTGGGAGAAATTAACGCCCCCCTGCTAGATAAAGGTGTAAAGGGCACACTGATCCGCTTGTCTCGGTGCTCAAATAGGCAGCTGTCTTTTGTGAGTGAAGTTATTCGGCTTCCCCTCCAAGACCTTCGAAGAGAAGGGCACCCCACACCTCTTGCAAATGCCCTTCTTGAAGAGCAGGAAAGGTGTCTTAAAAAATACTTTGGGATGGTCTAAGGGAGCCACTGACATTATCATCACATTAATGATGATTGAAAGTTTGAAATCTGTTGTCCTGTAAATTGATATAATAATTCGTCAATTTATACATGATGTGTATAAATTTTAAACTGAAATGAATTCTTTAGTAAATAAACAATTAAAATAGAAACTAGCCATGCACATTTGATTATAAAACTGGAATTGTGTGTCAAAAAGCACAAAAGGGCCTAATTGGTAGTTTTCTGGTGGGTTGGCTTCTTGACCAGACAGTGAGCTACTTAAGCATAAATACACCCTGACTTTGGGCAAATATTTCCAGGGAACAAATGGGTCACACTTTATAAGGAGAGGGAGGGACGGCTGACTCCTGTTTGATCAGCAAAACCAGATGTTCCCTTCCCTTGGACTGCAGCAGGAATGAGGTCATTGGGAAACGGATCCAGGAGAAATAATTGCACAGGGCTGCATTTGTTTGGACTGCAAGATGATACGTCCAAAAAGATAGTTTCAAATAGCAAAAATAAACATTTGTACAATCCTTGCTTTCAGCTGGATCTTGGTTTGGGTGGGTCACGTTTCTGAGAAGCCACAACCTTCTCAGGACAGCAAGCAGAGCCCAGAAAGAACATGAAAAACACCAGAATTGCCTTTCCCGCTCCTCTGAACTGCCGTGTCTGATCTGAGGCTGCCTGTGTAGGTGGCTGCGCACATCCAGACACCTCACGAAGCTTCACAGGGCTTGCTCCTCTTAGTAAGTTTGCTCCCTTGAATTGCAACCTGACAGTTTATTCCAAAACCCTTCTGACTGGCGTCACAGAGAGAGAGGTCTGGTTTTCCTTCTTTTGACAAAAAATGCTGTAAAAGGTTTGCACTGAATCACCTTCATCAGCGTCATAACAGGGTAATCCCAAATATTTTTTATTTATTTATTTTATTTATTTGTCAATCGCTTACAAGATAATAGATATAAGTATAAACATGAGTAAGAATATAAGAAATAGGTACGAATAATGGGGACAATAGGACAGGGATGGTAGGCACAATGGTGCACTTATGCATGCCTCTTACAGACCTCTTAGGAATGGGGTGAGGTCAATAGGGGATAGTTTGAGGTTAAAGGAGTGGGGGTTAGAGTGTGTAACAACAGAGTCAGGTAGTGCATTCCAGGCATTGATCACTCTGTTGCTGAAGTTGTACTTTCTGCAATCGAGTTTGAAGTGGTTTGCATTGAGTCTGTTGTGTGCTCTTGTATTGTTATGGTTGAAGCTGAAGTAGTCATTGCCTGGTAGGACATTGTAGCAGATAATTTTGTGTGCTACGCTTAAGTCCAACCGTAGGCACCGTAGTTCAAGGTTGTCCAATCCCAAAATCTCAACCCTGGTGGTATAGGGTATTCTGTTGAGAGCAGAGGAGTGTAGTACTCTTCTCGTGAAATACTTCTGGACTCGCTCAATTGTATTAATGTCCGATATACAGTGTGGATTCCAGACTGAAGAGCTGTATTCGAGTATTGGTATGGCAAAAGTTTTGTATGCTCTAGTTAGCAATTTGATATTTCCAGAGGAGAAGCTTCATAAGATTAGATTTACAACTCTTAATGCCTTTTTGGCAATGCTGTTGCAGTGAGCTCTGGCGCTTAGATCATTTGATATGAGTACTCCAAGGTCTTTGACAGAGTAAGGGTCGTCAACGAAATCATATCCGCCTAGTTTGTATTTGGTGTACTGATTTTTTTACCAGTGTGTAGGACAGAGCATTTGTTGTTCGAGATTTGGAGTTGCCAATTGTTTGACCATTCAGACACATAATCAAGGTCACTTTGAAGGTGGTGTTGAATATTTTATGTCATCCGCAAAGAGGACGCAGTTGCTTATAAGGTGATCTGTGTTGTCCCAATCAGTCTATTAGAATTGGATAGTTATTTAGGAATTATGAGCTATCCCCTTAAGAGAATGCATCATGGTAAATGTAGTTAAAGGTATCCTGGGAAATGTAGTTCATGTCACATGGCCACATCTGTAATCCTGATTGGTCACTAAATTGACCCTCGATGGGTTGTGGGAGTTTCCCTCACTTTTGCCTGAACTCACTAATTCATAGCAGCTTCTTTCCATCACTACGAAATGGGTTAGGAGACAACCATCTTTTTACTTTTCTGTTTCTTTACAGTAGTGGATTTGTAGCTGTGCAGATGCAGATAGATAAACTCTACAAAACATCCATAACAAAGTAAATTTATTAGTTCATCAGGTATCCTCATAACTCACATTTGTGACAAAGTTCTTCTTTAATGACCAATCCTTTGTATGTCTGCCTTGCAGGTAAAAGATGGTTATCTCCTAACCCATCTCATAGCAATGGAAAGAAGCTGCTATGAGTTAGTGAGTTCAGGCAAGAATGAGGGAAACTCCCCCAACCCATAGAGGGTCAATTTAGTGACCAATCAGGATTACAGATGTGGCCACGTGACATGAACTACATTTCCCAGGATACCTTTAACTACATTTACCATGATGCATTCTCTTAAGGGGACAGCTCATAATTCCTAAGTAACTATCCAATTCCCATAGACTGGCTGGGACAGAACATGATCGCAAAGGTAATTTATATAGAGTATAAAATGTGGGGTCCTAAGATGCTGCCTTGGGGGACACCCCTGTTAATTGGAGCAGGGTTTGATATAGTGCTCCCTATTTTTACTATTTGTTGCCTGTTTGACAGGAACACAGTAATCCACTTATGAAGGGATCCAGAAATACCGTAAGAGTTTAGATTTAACTGTAGTTTTTCATGTACCACCAAATCAAAGGCTTTGCAGAAGTCTATGTAAATTGTATTTATGTGTTTATGTAAAATTATATTTATGTAAAAATCAATAGCAGAGATTATTTTCCTGCAGTGATTTCATTTATACAAATCTTTACAGTTTTTTTTAATCCTTCAACTATCTTTCTTATACTGACCTTTATAAATACAGATATTTATATATCTATTCCTTTCACATCCCCAAAGTTTCCCTCTGACCATTCCAGGGATAGATCTATTTAAAGTCTGCACAACAACCCAGTAGTGGATCTCCAACAGATTCCAATAGATCTCAGACATATCAGTTTCATTGTACATAATTATGTTTCCATGTACACCATTAGCTAATTAACGTTTATAATTTCCTATTTTTATTAGACAAGGACCATTTTCCCCCTTGACTTTTTATGTTTTTTCACTAATAATTTGACAATGTTTGCCGCAAAATTCAATCTCTAGGTTTTAGCTATATAAACTTGCAGTCTACAATTATTATTAATTACAAAGTCTACATTTGGGGGATGAGGGCGGATCCAGAAATAACTACATCTTCATCAAGTCTCCCCTCCCCCCGTTCTTTCAGTGATTAATAAATGGATGTTAATATGGGAGAAGTCTTCATTTTGTTTCTACTTCAGGTTGAATGATCTTAGATCAGCTTGACAAATACCTCTTTAGATTCTGGCTGGCTTCACTCCCGCTGAGCTTCACAGTGTGGTTGCTCTGCAAAGCACCTGGAATAAGGAGGGGGTGAGCCCTGTACTTGAAAACGGAGCCTAAGGATCGCAAACCACCCTCTTTTTTAAATCACAAAGCTCTCTAGTCTTTTCCTCCCTTTCTCAAAAAGGTTACTGTATAAGAGTTCCCTCATTGTGTTCTTCTCCTTTAATCTCTCCTATGGCGTGCTGATTCCACTTTTAAAAGGCACAGACGTTGACAATCATATCTTCCTGCTTTTCTTCCTGAGTCCATGGCTTGCAGGGGTTATGGGCCCGGAGAAAAGGCAGGCAAATAGTATATCCTATTCCCCACCCCCACTAAAAAACAAAGCAAGAGAATCCCCATAGCGAGAAGACTTGGGGGGCTGTTATTTTCTCTGCTTAGGAAGAGAGGCAGCCGCTCGAGATCCTGAGGGTATCCAAGTGGGATCAGATGCTCCAGGCCTCCCCCCTGAGGACGCTTCCTTTTCACCCTGGCCCTTCAGTAGATGGGAGGAAATAGGAGCACTGCTATTATTGGGTGGTCTCGAAGGGATGTCCTCAATTACTGCCATTAACGTGAATGTAACTTAATTCAACAATTAGGAAATGTTCAATTAGAAACCCTATGTTTGGGCTGTGATGTTGATCATCCAAGTCTCTCCTCTTTAAAACAAATGTGACTGAGAAATACAGCCAAGTTAAGGTGACATGTTTATGAAACCATGTTGCTTTAAAAGTTTTGCGGTATTAAATAGAGGATTAGAGCAAACGCCTCCTTGGCCTCTGTTGTGAATATATTGTGCATATCGTGCTGCCAGGACCTTGTCTCCAGGGGCAATCTTAAACACCCTTTGCAGAAGCTCTACTGGACAAGGGTTCATCGCTTGAGCTTTGACTTGAGCTTGACGTTTATGTGCCTGAAAAAAACCAGGTCCTGTCAATAAATCACCTTTGCTTTTAATGCCCACTCTGGCTCCCCTACTGAAGTCCTAACTCAAGGACCCTGGGAAGAGGAATATTTCAGGTGAAATCAACGGAGAGCCTCCGTTACTTCCTGCTTCTCTGATGCTCGCCATCCAATATGATGCAACGGAGAAGAAAAAGAAAAGTCTGGAACTTTTCCTCATTGAATGGGGGAAAGTCCTTCAGGGGCTACCAACATTTGGGGGAATCACTGAAGATGTAAAACAGGCTAGCCAGGAATGTAGTCCAGGGTGCTTTGAGGTCAACAGGGAAGTTCTGCAGATTCTGTAATATTTTAAATCTTTGCTGCTTGGGATGTAACCCAAAATATCTGTAGCTGAATGGAATATTTTATACTTTCATGATATCTGTAATAATGAGGGTTTTTAAAAAAAGTATTGGCAGTGTATGTCAATACTCCTCTGCATAAGACAATAGAAATATTTGGATGCTAAAACTTAGTCAAATAGTCCCAGTTACAGAAAAGCTTCAATTAAGGTGAACCATCTGGGAGAAAGATTTCTCACTTTAAATCATTTTTATGATTTCTTGATTATGCAAATGACTTGATCAGGAACTACTAATTGGCTAAATTTGCACTACTTCTTCTAGTATTGTGTTCTGATTATTTTTGGCCCCTACTCAGTTGCTAAGTAATAAAATAGACACATCAAGAAATAAACACAATTTTAAAAACCATGAAGGCAGTTTCCATACACAACATATTCCTCTTAACTTAGAGGAACCATAAAATCAAGCCTGAGTGATTTTAATTCTTTGTCTTTTCTTTTTTCTTTTGGCCCAAACCTCATTGAATAATCTGCCTTTTTCCCCTTCCCAGGTGTTCCTGCTGAGGGTTCATTTTTCTTCCACATTTTCTCCTAAATGGCCAGGAATGGCTAAATCATAGCATGTGGCAGATCTGAAGTGTAAAAATCCAGCAGGTCAGTAGATGGCAAAAAAACTCAGCAGCAACATTTTGCTGCCCCCTAGCAGTCAGCTGGCATTCTGCAGTTCAGATCTGGTATGCCTAATACTGAGAGAACCATTTTCTACTCTATTGACATCCACACACATAAATCATCCACGTAGTGGGGGATGGTGGAGGGAACCAACCCACTATGTGGATTGTATCAGAGCCATCCGATGCTATTTCTCACCCTATCCTGGAAGGCCAGCATGGAAAAACTGGTAAAAAGAGGGGGGGAAACTCTTGAAATTTTGCAGACAGCTTCCCCGATGAAAGTGGACATCTGCAAATAGTTATGAAGTAGATGCTTTGCTTTCTGTCTAATTGGAGGCGGGGGTGGGGAATTCTGCCAAAGAAACATCTCACAATTTTAGAGAAATGTAAATTTGTGGTCTACCTTAACTTTGAAAGGTTCCTTGAAAATGTAAGCGGTATGATTCAATTAGTAATTGCAGCTGTGCAAACACCCTGCAGATAACAAAAGATGACAAAAACCACTGCCGAGTTGTCTTTTAGGCAAAGCCAACGCAACAAGTATTTCCCATACAGCAGGCCGCTTAAATTGTACAAAGGGAGAGAGTTTTACTGAATAGGAATGAAACATAAAGGCAGTGAAAACTGTTCTCTACAGTAGAATCACTAAATCAACACAGGCTTTTGGCTTTCTTAAGTGAAAATATTACTATATTTTTGTGAAAATATTTTTTTCCCTTAGAATAAATGGAAAAATTCAGAGGGAAAAATCCATCATTTAATTTGCCTATTGGGTTCTTTGCTAGTTGCTGATTCATATATATAAGCAGAGATCTGTATCAATTAAGCAAAGCATGAAAACATTTCCTTAAAACAATTTAACAGTTTGTTAAAACAACCTGCACATATCAGGAACTCGCAGGAGGCATATCTCATTAAAATAAAGGTATACTCGGCATCCAGCACAATTGTTTTTAAGAGGAGAATAATAGCAATTGGTTTTTGAGGAAACTTTCTATATAAAATTATGTTGAAAAAAATGCTGAAATTAGGAATATAATATTTGCAATGTATTCATATATTTGCAATATAATTTAGAATATAAATATCTAATATATAAATGTAGGCTACAATAGCAGATTAATATAATGTAATCAGTAAGATTATAACAAGGCAATTAAGTGGCTGGAACTAGAGCAGTTTGTTGCTTTTTCTTTCTTTTTTCTGGATTTATAACAAAATGAGAGATACTCTTCAGATATTCAGCATCTTTGACTGTCTGTTTCTTGCAAGCAGACGGAATATACAGGCCGCATCCTATGGCCTGGTTGTGATTACCCTGAAGAGGCAGAAATGGACCCTGAGAGCCTTCCTGGGTTTGTACTGTGGGGCTTCAGCCCATTTCTTACGTCTCATGTAGTTGAACGATGGGTTTGAAAAGAGCCCCAGCTTCTCAAAGCTTCCCTGACCTGATTTGTTTGAGGTTCCCCTGTAAGGAATTTCCAGGCTATTTTGGTCTCAAAGACAGGCAGTGTGTAGGGGGAAAGGTCTCCAGCTCTTTAAGGGAGCATAACGGCACCTGGGACTCGGCTCCAAAATACCTGTCAGTTGCCGTCATTGAATGGAAGTTGACTCTTCCATTCAATCTTTGGCTTATCCACATAGGGCAACTTTCCATATGCTAACTGGGAGACAGTTACTCCAGTAGAATATAGAACAAGAGGGTTGGAAGGGACCTTGGAGGTCTTCTAGTCCAGCCCCCTGCTCAAGCAGGAGACCCTCTACCATTCTGGACTAATGACTGTCCAGTCTCTTGAAAACCTCCAGTGATGGAGAACCCACAACAACTTCCGGAGGAAGTTTCTCCTTAGTTCCAGGTTGCT
This sequence comes from Bungarus multicinctus, assembly GCA_023653725.1. Lineage (NCBI taxonomy): Eukaryota > Metazoa > Chordata > Lepidosauria > Squamata > Elapidae > Bungarus > Bungarus multicinctus. The sequence continues at coordinate 941,806 of CM042848.1, forward strand.
TTTCTCCTTGATGAGTGTCCATTCATTCCTTCGTGCCCTGCCTTCAGGTGCTCTGCTCTGGAGGATAGCCTGACTCCCTCTCCTCTACGACAGCCTCTCGAGTCCTGGAGGAATGCTGTCAAACATATTTGAGTCGAAACATCTCTGAGGGGTCGTTCACTTGAGTAAATCTGCCTTAGTCAAACCGAGTGCCAACCTATTTCACCACCATTCTTAATTTCAATCCCATCCCCTTTGGGGGATGTGTCGCTTCTCCATCCTTTCACTGAGACTGGATGGTGACAGCGGCAGATTTGAGAATTCTGGGTTTCTTACAAGCTGGGGTAACGCACACCCTCCCCTTGACGCAGCTTTGGTCTTTCTCCTTTCCAACTATTTATAAACAATAAGGTCTAAGTCAGAAAGAGAATGCATTTCTATCTTGTTCTTTGTTCTTTATGATAAGGAAAAGAACCTATCCAATTACAGTTATATAAAAAAATCCAAAGTGTTTCTAACGGACAATAATCACAAGATAATCAAACAGATTCTTAAGCACAAGCTTAAAAATAAACAAGGAATTTATATCTCCAGACAACTTGTCTATCATTGCTAGGACTTAATTTATAGGTCTGCTTTGTTCTTTTAAAGTAATGCTGTTTTCAGACAGAGAGGGCACTTTGTGCTTTACACAGCTCAGCTAATGATATTTTAAAATTAAAGATGGGAATGAGATTCCTTCCTTCCCAGAGACGGAGAAGTGAAGGGCACCTATTAAAAATTTGCCTCCCTTTCATTCTCTTTGAAATAGACATGAGTCAATTAATTAGAGAGATCAAAGGAAATTCATCCAACTTTGATCCCGATTTATATAAACTCCTCATTTCAAACAGGGATATATGGGTGGAAGAGAAGAACAGTGAAACAAGGCCCTTATACACAATGGCTTCGTACCACTTGGGTTGTTGTTTCCAGGTTTGTGTGGTGTCACAGTGGGGGCTGTTTAGGGAGGCTTCTGACTTCCTTCTGTTTCTCTCCAGATTTGGAAATTGCAAAAAAGTTCCCCTCCCAATTGGAATTGTTGAATCTGCAGCCCTTCCGGGTGATTGATTTCCTCATCAGTGGAAACGGCGCCCCTTCGTGCCTCCATCAGCTGAGCTCCAAAAGCCTATTCCATGGGTCCCACCCATACAGGCCGGGTCTCTGGCTGCTACGACTAGTCTCTTCCTTTGCTTACAGCCAGTATCCTCTCCCCTCCAAACCGACCCAGGCTGATTTAGCAACACGCAACCCCGGGCACAGCTTTGGGGAAGATGTCTGGTTGCAAAAACTGCCTCCATACCATAATGACATCCACACCATTTGCAAAGTTTATAAAGGCAAGAGCAGAATTGGGGGCTTGGCCATCAGAAGCTCCAGCACCTGCCAGGGTCAAAGCAGGCAAGATGATGGACACATCCCTGTGTCTCCTACGCTGCCTTTTTCAGCCCCCGTGCAAACGCCCCTGACCAGGACGGGCCTCCCACAGGGACCACGACTTCGTTTGTGGTGCCAAAAGTGAAGTTGTTATGGGTGGATACAAAGTCATCTAATCCGATAACAAAACATGCCGCATTCACATCAGTGAGGATCTTGATGGTTCCACACTTGAAGGGTATCTTGATGTATCCCAGAATGTAGAATAGAATACAGCTGGAAGGGACCTTGGAGGTCTTCTAGTCCAGCCCCCTGCTCAAGGAGGAGACCCTAGATCAGTGTCACCAACCGGTGGGCCGCGGCCCACTGGTGGGCCGTGAGAAAATTTTGGTGGGCTGCAGAGAAATCTCACCTCAAGAGCACCCTCCCAAAGCAATTAATCCAGGTGCTGCGCTGCCCACATGGCCTGCGGGAACCCTCCCCGCCCACTCACTCCTTACCTGGCAAACTTGTCTGCTAAGTTGCTATTTTTCCTTTTTCCGATCATCATCTGTTCTCTGTGCCGGGAGATTTAGATTAGCTAGGAAGCAGAAAATGGTTGGATTTCTTGCTTTTTAGCTAGTCTTTAGATCTTTAACTCTGCTTTTAAGTACAGCTGAACCTCCCTTACGACTGAAGGTTTGCTTGCAAGCAAATTCAGTGCAGACTCACGGCAAGCAAATTTGAGAGACTGAGCTAGCCGATGGCAGATAGATAGATAGATAGATAGATAGATAGATAGATAGATAGATAGATAGATAGATAGATAGATAGATCATTGAATGATTTTGTGAGCAACTCAATCTGCCTGCTTTGCCTGATTTTGGGTAAAAGTTGCTCTTTTTTAAATAAAAAATTCAATATTTACATGCATGGTGTGTTGTGAGTTAATTTTGTGAGTTTGCTTGCGAGCAAATTTTATGTGACAGACTGAGCTAGCCGATGGCAGATAGATAGATCTCTGAATGAATCTGTGATTCTGTGAGCAACTCAATCTGCCTGCCTGCTTTGCCTGATTTTGGGTAAAAGTTGCTCTTTTTTTAAATAAAAAAATTCAATATTTATATAAATATTTATAATATTTACATACAAGCCATGCCCAGCCAGTCATGTGACCACCAAGCCACACCCACAAATTAGGCCACGCCCACAGAACCGGTTAGTGGCCCCTGGGATCTAAAATTATGAGTTTGGTGGTCCCTGAGGTCCAAAAGATTGGTGACCCCTGCCCTAGACCATTTCAGACAGGTGGCTGTCCAGTCTCTTCTTGAAAACCTCCAGTGATGGAGCAGCCACGATTTCTGAATGGCAAGTTGTTCCACTGGTTCCTTGTCCTCACTTGGGAAGTTTCTCCTTAATTCCAGGTTGCTTCTCTCCTTGATTGGTTTCCATCCATTGTTTCTTGTCCTGCCCTCTGGTGCTTTGGAGAATAGCTTGACTCCCTCAAGTACTGGAATGCTGCTTTCATGTCCCTCCTAGTCCTTCTTATTTCTAGAGCAGCCAAACCCCAATCCTGCAACCGTTCTTCATATGCTTTGATCGTCTTAGTTGCTCTTCTCTGTACTTCTTCCCAAAGTCTCAACATCTTTTTTGTAATGGGGTGACCAAAATTCGTTGCAGTATTCCAGATGGGGCCTTACTAAGGTTTTATAAAGTGGTACTAATAACTTCACATGATTTTGATTCTATGCTTCTGTTTATACAACTCAGGATTGCATTAGCTTTTTTGGCTGCTGCCACACATGGCTGGCTCATATTCAAGGGGTCGTCCACTGGGACTCCCAGGCCCCTTTCGGGGTTCCTGTTTTTGAGCCAGGTCTCACCTAATCTGTACTTACTCAGTTGGTTTTTCTGCCTAAATGTAAAACTTGCTTTTCTCCATGTTAAAATTCATTTTGTTGGAAAGGGCCCATTGTTCAAGTCTGTCAAGAACTTTTTGGATCCTGAGCTTGTCCTCGGGATCCAAATTCTTGCCTCTTGCCTCAGCACATATGGAATTTCAACCTTAAGGCATTGGTGATGTCATTTAGGTAGGTGGGAGTTCTGGTGGCATAAGGTCTGAGTCCATGAAATCCCTGAAACCAGAACATCCAGCTGTGCCGGTTGAGACCATGAAATGGCTCGGGGGGGCTGAGAAGTGGAGGTAGGGTGTCTTCAGCTAGGTGTGGATTTGTATGTCCTTAGGAAACTCTTTCATCAGATTGCAAGGCCTCTTCCTGATGTGCTGCTGCAGGATCTGAGGACAAAAGTTGCTAGAACGTTGCTTCTTAGCTTCTTGATTTTCTCCATGTTAAAATATAGTTCCTCATACTGATGAGGATAGTTCCTCATACTGATAACTATCCCTGTTTATTCACTTCGTTTAATTATGACGTCATTGTTCTTGAGGCCTTGGACGGCCCCTCATTCTGCATCACTGAGATGGCTGGGCAATGGGATTTCTTGTATTGGCGGTTGTGTCTCGAACTATCGATCTATAGTTTACAATAAACTATGGATTACAACGAGGGAAAGGCCAGTCCATCCCAGATTTACAATCTTAAAATGGTGTCTCTTCATTTCCTGCTTTTGAACAGACTTTCCTTTGGGGCAGAAAAACCTGAACCATCTTATTCTGTGAACTCGAAGTTTAATACTGTACTTAAAGATTGAAACTTTTCACATTTTTTCTTCCTTTTTCTTTTCTCCTTTCTCCCCTTTTCTGTTTTTTTCCCTTATCTGTTCCTTTTCATAGAAAATGAGCAAAGGAGAATTAATATTATGTGTTTAACTACTAAATGATTTTTTTCCTCTAAGAAAGACATTTTTTTAAAAAAAAGTGGTGGTAGTTTTTATAAAATTATTACTTAATAAACCGGTCTTTTGGATTTTCTTTTTCTGCATGGGTGGAAATGGAGGGAAGAGAGTTAAATCTTTACTTAAAATATCTGGATGACACATTTCAGAATATACGCAATGGAGAGGGAGAGTAGATTCTCACCACCTTAGCGTCTCAACCTGGACACCAGAAGGTGTCATTGTATTGTTCTGACTAGATAACACTGACACATCTATCACCTTTGATCGTTTGTTCTTCTGCAAGTATCTCTTCTAATACTCTGTGTACTTTTTTTAAAGGATCATCTCTTTCATCTAGAAGCTCACCGATTAGAGAAAGGAAGGGGCAGATGTCCATATGCACCAAGTTCTTCCTTCATGTCCACTTTATATGGTAATAACCTAAGAACTCTTTTCCAGTTCGCACCCACTCTCTATTCCATTTCTAAATGCATCCATTCCTTCTGGTTTACTTATGCCGGGTTCTGTTGGATTCACTCATAGAGTCTCAGAGTTGGTCTGCCACCTGTCTTTCCTGTTGCATCACACTGGGGAAAGGTCAGCTGTTCTTCAGGCATTGTTACCCTGACTGGCTGCATTATTGCAATCCATTGTTGCTATCTGTCACGTAATCTATTTTGATTGTGGGAGAAATCCCAGCCCCTCGTTTCAAGAATTCTCCTTTGGAAATTCAGTCCAAAGCCTACAGGAATGGAAGCTACAGATCTAAACATGCTTCTCCATAACAGGAAGCTGCCCGGCGTTTGTTCCTGCACTTTATGCAGAACTCATTCAAAAATCCCTTTAGCAGACACACGGTGTCGTTTGGAAATGTTGATACAATGTCCATCCTATATTATACTGTATTGATATTGTCCAGCGCAAAAGGCACCTTTGGAATCATTCCCTGCTATCAATACAGGCAGGGCAGTGAGCAGCCCTTCATTGTGGGCCCATGTGCTTGAATCTAGGCCAAGCTCAGAAAAAACATGGCCCAGCAAGAGGGGCAGGTAGCCATGGTTGGGGCTGGATGGCCTTAAGCCAGCATGGCATTCCCATCTCCAGGGGAGACCGCAACCGCAGAAGAGAAGAGAGTGGGCTTCAGCTATACTTGCACAGGTCTTTTGATACAAGTTCAAGATGGCTGCTCTTTTAATGCTCATCTAATTCCAGTACAAACCATTTAGAGCTTATCAGTTTTGTTTTCTCACAGAGAAAAACGGGGAAGAAAATGTGTCCTCACAGAGGCTCCTAGAAATGTCTTCTCGTCTTTCATTCTAGTTTAGTGTAGGAAAAAGTAAGCACAGAAAGTCGACTCAGAGAAGAAGAAGAGGGAACCGTTTCGCTTAATCTCACCTATCCGGTTTTGTCCATTCAAGCCATCCATCCACACATTGGGATTTATTTCGGACGTTTGGTGCACACAGATGCTGAACACAGAGCCCCTCTGAAGCCCCTTCAAGCTTTTTCTGGGGTTTCCAAAGTGGAGTCGTTGTTTTAAAGAGCTCCAGACAGGTTTGTGTGCGCCAAAATATTGTTTTGGAATTGAGTCCAAAGTGCTCAACAGCAGGACAGTCAAGAGCCTCATGGCACACTTTGCCAATTTAAAAGACATTGCGTGCGTTTTTTTAAGAAGCCTCGTAATTCAAAGTAACTTTTGCTGAAATGTCTGCACCACAGCAGAAAAAAATGCAATATAATCTTTTGTGGTTTTGTGTGCCTTAAATTAAAATATTGGGCAAACTCCAATCAAACTTAAGCTTTCCTAAAATGAAATTATTTTAATGGATGAAATTTAAGCACAAATTTTCCTCCGTAACAGAGAAGACTTAAATTGTACTCCTTCCCGACCACTTTTATTTTGTTTGGTTGCTCGTTTAACATTTTCTTGCGAATTAGCTTCAGTTTTGGGAGAGATTATTTGATACTAAGGAAAAACAGCAAGGAACAGTTCTACTTTTGAATGAATAAATTCTGAATGACGATCAGAAAACAGAATAAGTTTTCAACCATGGCTAATGCTATATAAAAACATTAAATGATTGGGCATATTCCATAAATAATTTTATGACTCAGATGTCTAAAACAAATGAATTCTCCAGTCTGCTTTCCATAAAACAACTTCCTACACTGTAATGGAGCTGGCTGGCGGGTTAGCAAAGACCACACGGGTTCTTGAAAGAAAGAAAAAAAGGCTGCGTTCTTTAGGCAGGCGCCTTTTGACAAAGGCTGCCTCTCTCATCGGCCTCCTTTCTCCTCCGGGACGTTTCAGCTGCTGGGACTGGGGAGTAAGGTGGGCCCCTTGTACTAGTGGTGGCAGGGCATCCTGTTGTTTCCAGCTACTCTGGGGTGGGAGGGTGGGTCGGGGTGGGTGTTCTGGGAGGGGGCAATGGAGGAGCAAAGAAGGCCGGGGGCCTGGATTCCCAGCTGGCCCCTGAAGGCTTGAAAGGCGTCCCATTGCCCAGCTAAACCAAGCAAGCACCCAGATGAAGTAGCACCCATGTGAGAAGGCACTGGAGGTGGAAGGGGCCGTTTCATACTGAGAGGAGGGAGGGGGCCCTGCTGCGTTTCCCCAGGGAGAGGCTGTGTACGTTGATGGACAGCCCAGTGCCAGGCAGGGTCTCCCGTCAGTTAGGTGTCACTCAGTCAGCAACTGAGAAAGAACCAAGGGCCCTGATGGTGACGGTGAGGTGGCTCCATTCAAGGCTTCGAGTCAGCCAGGCCCTCCTGAAGAAAGGCTGGGAGGATGTAGCAAAGACACATGGAAACGGGGAAGAGATGTTTCTTTTTTTCAAATGGTGTTGAGTAAATATAATCAGAGGCTGTTACCACTACTACACCAAGATGTCCTTGTTGAAGGAAGATCTAGTCCTGTATGTGGATTGATACCTCAGGGTTCTAGAAAACGCTTGATCAGACCATTCTGGCTGAGCACAGATATTCTCACTGAAAGTAGATTTACGGCCACGTAAATACAACATTATTAATTATGGACCTCTAAAAACCCTACTACTGAAAGAATGCTGACTCTTGTGCCTTGCAAGAAGAAAATTGCCAGTAAAAATGAGCTTGAAATATAGTTGCATTTTTTCTAAAGAGCTGAACTGCATATTAAATTTCTCAATCGATCATTTAACACCATAGGTGTACAATTATGCAAATTCTCCAGCACATTTGCTAAGTTAATTCCACGTTTGAAATGGGCAATCAGTTATATTTTTTATTAGCTAGCTATTTGTGGAGATGGCTGCAGTTACTGAAAAGTTTCAAGAGATGTTTGGTTTGTTATCTTTGGGTTTCCCAATCCCAGAAAGAAAACGCAGCTTCCTCCAGAAAAGTCAGAATAAAGATGGCCGCTTATGATCCACCAAGACGGGAGGCCTTTTGGTCCTTGGAGGAAGCGGCTCAAGCTCCTGGAAGAGGCCAGGAGAGCCCACAGAGAGCTGGCACTACCAGGGAAGGCCAGGGACATCAGATCAGGCTAAAGAAGCCCCAAACTATAGAGCAAGGAAATCACAGGTATGCAATAGTGTAGATAATATAGATATGCAGAAAATTTTATTTTACAAAGACACACACACACATACACACTCAAAGACAAGTCTAGGCAGCAATACTGCAAGGTAAGAATCTAGAAGAGAGAAAATGCTCTTGCAGAGACTGAAATTATGACAAGCAGTTTCTGAATCTGCTGTGGAAGCCTGAGAAAGATACAGCTGGTTTCATGAGTCATAGAGAGAAGCTTCAGATTCCTATGGAAACTGAAGGTTTTTCCTCTTACGTGGGCCTATTTTCAAATATCATGAAAAGCTAGTCTGTGGGAGTCCATTGATTGGAATCTTGCTGGCTAAACAATCTGGGTCATAAGGCTAAGCGTGCGCGCACACATACACACAACTTCTGTATTTCTGTAGAGGTCAAGGTTATATCTTCTAAAGCTGAGAATTAGAGAATGTGATTACATAATTATTTTACAGATTCTGCCATGAAGTACCACCTCAGTATGAGCTGCTGAAATTTATTTTGTATGCTAATATTTTACTTAGCTTCAGGGCCTCATAAGTTTGAAAACAATATTTATTCAGTATTAAGCAAAACCTAAGAAATAATAATACATTTCTTGTTGGAAACAAGAAACTACCTAGTAGAGTTTAAATTATTCAAGTCATTATTTAAAATCATAGCATAACTGTTTTCAAATTGATATAAACCAAAATTAAATCCATCCTTCTTGGCAAGTAAAAATTGTAAACCCTTGAGAAAATACACTAATAATCAAAATAATAGTATTACTCATGTTAATGGTGGAATATAAATTAGAAATTGTGTTTGTTTTCCTTCAAGTTTAAAAAAGGAAGAAAATAAATATATGATTGTGAGAGAAGACCATTCTTTTTCTATAGGTAATACAGTATGTTCTTTCCACTATTTTGTGACTTGGCTGCCATCTAATGGTAAATGTAAATGTTTTGATTCCACTGGTACCTATATTTTAAGAAATGAATCAGTGACATATACATAATCTTTACTGCCCTTAGCTTACATTAGGGAAAATAAATATTAGATTACTGAATCTCTTCCATATCTCTAGTTACTTGTAGAATACTCGCTTGTATAATATCCCACAATTATATATTAAATATTTGTTTTGAGCTCATAGCATACAGTATTTATATCAACGTCAAACAGGCTTTTCCACATATCTGTAAAATTTGGAATTACAAGATGGGTTTGATAGCTGTCCTTTGTTAAGAGAACCTGAAGAAACAGAAGCATACGCTGACTCCTTTCTGCTAGCCTGGATTTCAATATGCAACCATTCGTGTTGTCCGAAGATGCTGGGCTATTCTGGTATTCGCCTGAAGCGCCAGAAGTCATTTGGGGCACAGATGTCTTTGTGGTAAAGGGGGCCTGCAGAGTGTGACTGCCCTGACGAAGAAGGAGCATGTCTGGGGTTGGAGAAGAAGGATGAGGGGCAGAGCAGCAGGTGCCAGGAAGGACCCCGGAGTGGGAGGGAGAGGAGGGTGCCTCTTACCAGGCCTAGGCAGACTCCTCCTACCCTGCCTGGCCTGGACTCAACTCATGGGCCAGACCAGGGGCAGAGCTGGGTATGTCTCAGTTTGGGCATATTTGGGCCAGCGTGGCCCAAATGAGTTCACAATCACAGCCTGCGATACAGGATTTCTCAACCTGACTTCACCCTGCAAGGCACAGACAGGCACACCCGCAGGGGGCCGCTTCCGCCGAGGAGGCCACTTCCACGCTGGGGTCAAGAGAAACCCATGCCTGGGGCCATGCAATCAATAGGAATTGAGCCGGGCTTGCTGCAGGCCTTCCTTAACTTCATCCCATGGTCTCTTTGGTCTTCAGGAAGTGAACTGTTTACTGGACTCTACAGTGACTACTGGGGGAGAGACGCCGCCATCTTCCGCCTGATGGGCCGCCTGGCTCACATCCGGACTGAGCCTGACAATGAGCGGCTGCTGAAAGGTACGAAGGGCTCTTAAGTAATCACGACAGTGTTGAGGGCAAAAGCTTTTTTTTCAGGGTAACAGGTTGGCCTCCGCTTGCGTGGAGCCTCTGCCGTAGGTCTTCTCCCCCAAAATAAGGTGGTCAGCCCTTACACTATCGTCACGGAGACGGGCCGTGATACAAGTTATTTTAGAGAGGTTCATAATCTCGTGTGGGACAATGCAAGTAGAAGTCACGGTTTGCAACGTTTTGATTAGCCAAGCAGTTGTGCTGTGCCACAGCCCGCCTAGCCAAACGGGTTGGCTGGATCTGCAGCAGAAAAATACTTGGGGACCCCACAAGAACAAAAGAGCTTTGAATTGGAAACACTGCTTCAGAATCCAGAATCATGGTTTCCTATCAAGCTGTTCTGTGGTTTTTCAAATCTTGAATGCAAGTTTGCTGACATGGGAATTAAGCAGTTTCATCCATCCCGTATCTCACTGTCTTCTTTAAGAACCTAAATTTGTGAGTTCCCATGTGATTCCGGACAACGAAGACCGGGAAGACAACAAGGTGTATTTCTTCTTCACTGAGAAAGCGTTGGAGGCAGAAGCAGCTGCCCAGGCTCTCTATGCCAGAGTGGGCCGAGTCTGTGCGGTAAGAAACACTTCTATGGCCGTCATCTGGGATTCTTTCCTTTTTCTGCTGTGTATTTAATTCAGCTTTTCCCAACTGGACTCCCATCAGATAGGTTGGGCTTCTTGTTCTAGAACGGGTGAGCCTCCATTTGTTTGTATGAGCCTGGAGAAGGCAGTTTTAGGAAAGCTGGAATGAAGTAAGAAAACTCTCTCTCTCCCCTCTCTCTCCTCTCTCTCTCTTCTCTCTCTCTCTCCTCTCTTCTCTCTCTCTCCTCTCTCTTTATCTCCTCTCCCTCTCTCCTCTCTCTCTCTCCTCTCTCTCTTCTCTCTCTCTCCCTCTCCCCCCCCCCCTCTCTTTCCCGAGCCAAGCTTGGATTGTGAGTCCAGCCCAGTCCCAGCATCAGCCATCCCGACAGCCACCCACCTCAGTGTGACTCTGGCAGGCTCGCAGAGAGGGAGGGGGCATCAGAGAAGACACCAGGGGCAGCCTAGAAAGGAGCCCTTTTGAAAGAGAATGGAAAGAAAAAGCTGCCCCTTGTGTGTAGAACTGAATGCAAAGTCCGGGGCTGCACCTTGTTTGAATGCCAAAGCTCCGTTTTGTATTGCAGTGGCCCGAACAGCTGGGCCAATCCCACCGGCTTCCTATCCCATTTCTGCCTCCTGCCTCTGCTCAGCTGAGGGGGGGTCTCTAAGGCTCACGAGGGGCCCCTCAGCATCCCGTTGGTCCCACAAGAGATTAGAGGTGCCCCTTTTTAACTTTCAAGCCTCACCAACATGCACCTCCTTCCGAGAACTCTTGCCTTCAGGGCCTCAGCTCAGCTGTGACCACTAAGGTGTCGTCTGAGGGAGGTAACCTCTACTTCCATACAAGACACTGACTGGAGGGTTGTTGTTGTGCTTTTTCAACTTTTGTGCATGTGTGCAGCTTGGGTTAGTTTGTGCGTTGAGCCGGAAGGGGGATGGACGGAGTCATGTTGTGTGAATACACAACTTGGCAGAGTCTGAGAAAGGCCTTCCTTGCCTCCTTCCTTCTGCTCCTCAGAATGACATGGGGGGACAAAGGATGCTGGTGAACAAGTGGACTACTTTCCTCAAAGCCAGGCTGGCCTGTTCGGTCCCAGGGATGAACGGCATCGACACACACTTTGACGAGTTGGGTGAGTGACGGGCTTGCAAAGGGCTGGAAGGCAGAGCCCTCAGAGGCATCATAGTTGCCTCGCTGCGTTTCAGTATTTCATGACAGGAAACCATGGCTTCATGCAGCCGCCATAGTGGCAAGGTTCACACCTTGGGCGACAATGTCACCTGCTTGGTTTTGGCTTAGCATTATGTCGGAATGGGGCCAGTGTGGCTTTTTCAACAAACCTTGGTTGAAATAAACCCCAGTTCAGAATAATGTGTGAACCAGTTTCAATTTGCACATTTTCTTCTTCCAGTTCAGTATCACAGAAGAGTCAGGAAGCTCTCTCTCCTGTTTTTAATTAGCCACAGCAGTAATAAATCTTCCCCTTCACCTTGCAATTCCAATAGAACAGGAGACCAACATAGCATGACGCCCAAACTGGCCCTACCCTAGAATTAAGCATGTAAAATTATTTCTTTGCTAGGTAGTATAAAGAAGCCATTTGTGTATTTATTTATGTATATTGTTAAAATATCTAATTTTAGTGCAAGTTAAACTGCCTCATGTTTCCATTTTTGCAGAGGACATATTTTTGCTCCAGACTCGGGATAACAAAAACCCGGTGATATTTGGACTCTTCAACACTACAAGGTGAGCAGATACGATGTGGGAACGTCATGAAGACCTTGATGTACAGGCCACAAGCCCTTCCCCACACCCCCTTAGCAAATCGACAGGGAAGCTAGGTGATAGCGATATAAGAATGAGGTGATATAATACACCAGGATTTAGTCCTGGACAATAAAAGGTTTGGCATGGGGCTAATGGCTTATAACCTGTAGGCAGAATCCCGTCTCATGAAGGGGCGCCTAAAGAGGGTCCAGATTGAATTTTCTCTTTAGGGGATCCCAGATCCCAGCCAACCCTGCTCTGGTTCTTGCCTTTCATACCAAAAGAAGTGATCGCAGCCCTCAATTTAGACAAATACATTTGACAGGATGCTCTTCAAAGCAGTCTGCCCATTTTTCCCTGCTTCTCTTTTCTCTCTTCTTTTCAAGAATAAAACCAGCAATGCACATTAATACACATTTTGGAACACTAAAGAAACAGGCAATGACGTGTTCCTTTGAAACACTAAACAATTTTCATAGCAACCCATTGGCTGAGAATTAAATGCCGGCTGCCTGAGGAAGTCCTTGGGGCTGCCCTGCTCACCGACAGATGAAAACTGGAAACAGGGACGCCATTGTCCTGTGTCGCCACTTCTTTGGCACCGAAGCTCCCTGACTTCCCTCTCTTCCAATAATGGAGGCTGCTTACAGGAAGCAGCCACAGAGACGGTGGAAGGGAAGGGCGTCCAGCAGCTTCTGCTCCTGAGAAGGCCTGAGGCCTGAGTGAGGGCTTCCCAGGGGGAATGGAAAGCAGGCGTGGCCATGTTGCAACACAAACTGTCCTGCTCGGGTATTGCCTGAGCAGGTCCTTCCATGGAATTGTCCGTGGCACAAGGAGACTGGAGAATGGTGAGGGAGAGAACGAGCCAGGGTTGAAGCTTGTGCTCTGCAAAATGGTTACATAATGAGAAGCTTTCCAGCAAAGAACTTTCAGGCCTTCATAACCTCCTCCCCTTTTTGTCTTGCAGCAACATATTCCATGGATATGCAGTCTGTGTCTATCACATGGCCAGTATCCGGGCGGCTTTCAATGGACCCTACGCTCACAAAGAAGGGCCTGAATACCACTGGTCTGTGTACGAAGGCAAGGTGCCCTACCCGAGACCTGGGTCGGTGAGTTTTCGGGGTGGGTAAAGGGGTTTCTTCCCCTTCGAGTGAGACGAATGTTTTCCTGCTTGAAATGGCAGGAATGGAAGCGCCCCACACGGTGTTTCTGTGCATGTGCTTTGCTGACTGCACTGAAGTTGCCGAGATTTGCTTTTGGAAAACTTGGCCCTAATCAGCTCAGCCTTCACTGACCCTGAAAACCAAGGTCTATTACAGCAGGAACAAGCCACAGTGACCAGTTGTACAATCAGAAGTTTGGTTGATTTTTTATTTTAAAAGAGGTGTGAAACTACATTATATCTTATTCAGCAAACCACCATTTTAAATGAAATTTGACAATTTATTTATCTGCTCATTTTCCCAGTTTAGCTACAAGAAAGCAATGGGAAGCATTTTCATCTTCTTTTTTGAATTAAAAAATTTGTTTTTCCTACTTCATAATCTCATCCTTGCAGAAATACAGAGAAATTTTGCATTGAAGGAAAGAAGGACCTGTTTGCCCAGTCATTGTAGATTCTACAGATCTTCTATCTAAATCTTCTATCTAAATACCCCATTCTTATTTAAGTAGTTCAGTCACAGCAGGCCTGCTGTTAGTCAACACCCTGACTGTCAGATAATGCTCCATTCAAAATCCAAGAAAGAAATATTTAGACTCCATTCATTAGAGAAAATATATCTTTTACTGGAAATCAAGTGGTAGCATCAAAGGAATTCTGAATCTGAGAAAATGAGCACGCAATTCACATATACAAAGTGATGGCAACGTTCACACCCACAATAGTTCAATTTGTCCACCCAATAAAAAGTTGTGCGTAACATCATGTGGGCATCTCCAGGTAGTGATGAGGCCTCTGTCCATTGACCTTGACATATTTTGATAAAGAGTTGCGGCTGCGTATAGCATAGGATAGAAGCCTAAGCAAGAATCTCCCTCCCCAACTTCTGTTTTGTTAAACCTCCAGCTCGCTTCCCATAACCATGTCCCCCCTCCTCCCCGCATTACTTATGACAGCCGAAAGATGCAAAGCAAAGGAAGAAAATATTGAAGGCTGACATTCGGCCCTCCTGCAAAAGAGGCATTAGTCCTATAAAAAATAAGAATAGAAGATAATAGAAAATATACATGTAACACCATAATACTATATTTTAGGGTTTATCAGGATATTTAGTACGAAACGCCTTGACAGGCATAGGAGCTCTAACATCCTTCTCATTCACCCATTTGGACTGGGAAGGAGGAAAATGTTTCCAAACAACCAAATATTGGAGTCGACCCCTTTGTTTTCTAGAATCCAAAATTTCTTTAATTTCAAAATGTTTTTCACCTTCAATTAGCAATGGCACGGGGGGGATCGACCTGAGTCGGTCTCAAGTTGAAGGTATGTTCAGGTTTTAATAAACTAACATGGAAGACAGGGTGGATTCATCGGAGGGTTTTAGGTAATTTCAGTTGGACTACCTCAGGATTCACAATTCGTTCAATTGGGAAAGGTTCAACATACTTAGGTCCAAGCTTTTTTGACTTTTGTGTGCTCTGCAAATATCTGGTGGATAAAAAGACCTTGTCACCAACTTGATATGGTTTTTGTGGAGTTCTCTTTTTATCTGCAAATTTTTTTATGGGCTTGATGAGCATCATCTAATGCTTTACGGGTAACTGGCCAGGTAAGCTTGAGCTGTGTTATCCACTGATCTAATGGATCTAATGTTAGGTTTCTCCTGTGGAAGTTTGGGTATAGGTACAAAGTCTTGTCCCAAAGCCACTTTAAATGGAGTAAACCCAGTACTACTATGTACCAAATTGTTATATGCCACCTCAGCAAATGGCAGTAGGTCAGCCCAATCATCTTGCTAATAATTTATATAACATCTAAGATACTGTTCCAATACCAAGTTAATTCTCTCACAAGCCCCATTGGTTTGTGGGTGGTGGACAGAGGTTAAGCCCTGGGCGGAGCCCAATAACTTCAGGAACTCCTTCCAAAAGTTTGAGGTAAATTGGACACCCCTGTCTGAGATTATGCATTCAGGAACACCATGTAACCTGTAGATATGTAAAATAAGCAGTTTAGCCAACGTTTTCGCAGATGGGATTTTCACACAAGGTATGAAATGTACCTGTTTGGAAAACAAATCTGTTACTACCCAAATAACTGTATTTCCCCCACTTTCAGGTAATTCCACTATAAAATCCATAAGATTTCTTTCCATGAAGCAGTTGGTCTAGTCACATTTTGTAATAAGCCCGCTGGTTTATCAGGAGGCCGTTTGGCTGAAGCACAGATAGGACAGCTAACCACATAAGTCTCAATGTCCTTTTTCAAGGTAGGCCACCAAAATTGCCTTTTAACCAAGTGTAAGGTCTTCACGAATCCAAAATGTCCAGCAGCTTTAGAGTCATGAGCTTGCTGTAATATTTGGTTTCTCAACTTTGCTGGCACATATAATTTGGCCCCACTCATGCCAATCCATCTCTAACCGTACAGTTATTTGAGTGAGCAAGGAACCAATCATCAAGTTTTAGAGCTTCTTTTAATTGTGCAGATAAATCATTTGATAAATCAACTTCCTTCTTTTTCTGGGCTCTGGTAACCACTGGAGCCACCAACTATTTGGTTGGGACAATAGGCCGGACCACTTCTTGGTGAGCACTATTATATTGAGGTAATCTAGACAAAGCATCCGCCATGAAGTTCTTCCCCCCTAGAATGTACTTCAATGAAAAATTAAAGCGTTTAAAGTACTGCGCCCAGCAAACTTGCTTGGGAGACAGCTTCCGAGGCGTTTTCAAAGCCTCCAAATTTTTATGATCCATCCACACCTCAAATGGGGGTTTTGCTCCTTCTAGGAAATGCCTCCAGATTAACAGAGCCCAGCGAACTGCAAAAGCTTCTTTTTCCCAGATGGCCCATCTTCTTTCGGTTTCAGTTAGTTTACGGGAAGTATATGCACATGGTTGCAGAGTCCCTGTCTTGTTTGCTTGTAGTAACACCGCCCCGACTGCTACGTTACTCTCATAGGCTTGGATTACAAAAGGGGAGTCCATGTCCGGGTACTTGAGTACTAGTTCAGCAGCAAACAGTCGTTTCAGCTTCTCAAAAGCAGCTTGGCACTCCATGGACCACTCCAGTGGTTTACTAGGTTTTGGTTTCACCTCCCCTTTAGTTTTTAGGAGATTTGTGATAGGCATTGCAATCTTTGCAAAAGCAGGGATAAATCGACGGTAAAAATTAGCAAATCCCAAGAAACTTTGAAGTTTGTTTCCTGGTGTGGGGAGGGGCCCATTCCAAAACAGCACAAACTTTTCCCGGATCCATTTCTATGACGTCATGTGATATGCAATAACCTAAATAGTCAATTTGTTCCTGGTGGAATTCACACTTGGACAACTTCGCGTACAGTTCAGCAGCTCGAAGTTTTTCCAGAACTGACCACACTAGTTTCACATGTTCATCACGAGTCTCCGTGTAGATAAGAATATCATCAAAATAAACCAACACCCCTTGTATAAATGTTCATGCAACACCTGATTTATCATTAGGCCAAACGGAAGAATGTTGAATTGGAAACACCCCATTGGGCAGTTAAAAGCAGTTTTCCATTCATCCCCTTCCTTAATTCGAACTCGGTAGTAAGTTTCTCTCAGATCGAGTTTCGTAAAAAATTTCCCTTTGGCTAAGTGGACCAACATATCCTTCATCAAGGGAAGGGGGTACATGTTTTCCACCAAAATGGCGTTGAGGTTGCTATAGTCAACACACAAATGGAGAGCCATCTTTCTTCTCACGGAATAATACTGGGACCACTACTTGGGGCCTAGCAGGTTGGATGAAACCACGTTCCAAATTTTTATCAATAAATGACCACAGCTCTTCTAGCTCCTGCGGTGTCATTGAGTACAGTTTCGGTTTTGGGAGTTTCACTCCTGGCAAAATTTCAATACTGCAATCTGTTGAGCAATGGGGGGGGAACTCGTCCGAGGCCTTCTCACTGAATACCTCTCAAGTCCCAGTATTCCTCTGGAATTTTCTCCTCCCCCCTCAGATTCTTGGTGCCAGTGGACGCCAGCTCTGTGGGAAAGAATCCCACAGAGCTAGCCTCCACTGGCACCGAGAATCAGAGGGGTTTTGGTTGAGATTGCCCCTCCTCTTCTGGGGGTTGGTCAGTACGTATGCGCAATGATCCCCTCCTCCAGTCGACGTGGGGGTTCCATTTCCGGAGCCAGGGCAAACCCAGTATTAGGGGGCGCTCCATCCCAGGAGCCACAATAAAACACAAAGTCTCTCTATGCTTCCCCATCGTCATTTCTACTGGTTCTGTTATGAAATGTGCAGGGCCACCCCCAACTACCGATCCATCCAGTTGGCAAAAGGCTATGGGCGTTTTTAAAGTCTTTAGCCTTAAGCCTATTTTCTCTACTACTTCCGAGCTGATTACGCACCTTGTGCACCCAGAAACTAACAAGGCCAACATTTCCCCTTTGGCTCCCAACGTGGGTACCCTTAATGCAGCCCGGTGACCTTCCTTCCCACATCGGAAGCATGTGGTGGTCTTTGCTTTTCCCGCCAACCTTCCGTTTTGAGGTTTTAAGGCTTCTCGAGGACTGGTGGGGGATGACTTGCTCCAACCAAGCCCCCTCCAGCATCTGTTTCGGGTCAGATCAATTTCCACCTCTGCTGCCAGCACGTACCACAGCTGCAGCTCACTGGGTTTCTCTTCTGGCAATACAGCTTTGATAAACATCTTCATTCAAACCATCTTTAAAAGCTTCTATCAGGCTCCCTGGGACCAGCCTCGAATATGGCACGCCAGCTCTCTAAATTCCTGGGTGTAATAGGCCATTGATCTCTGCCCCGATTTATGGTCTTCATCCTAATTCTGGCCTTACGTTCAGCAAGTGGATCTTCAAATCTGGCCCGCAGCACAGTCAGGATCAGGTCATAATTCATCAACTGGGGGGCATTATCATTATGCAAAGTCACCACCCACTTTGCAGCTGTTCCCTCAAGAGCCCTGGTAACACATCTAACTTTGGCTTCTTCCAAGGAAAAATCCTCTCCATATTCCTCCATATGGCTCCAGTCTTGTGCCAGGAAGAATCCTAACTCCTTGGGATCCACACCGCCACCCCCCCATATTTTACTTCCAACGGAGGCACCTTCAGAGTTCTACACCTTCTGGCAATTACTCCCCCCACCAGGGGCTCCTGGGCTGCTGCTGCTTGTTGCGCCGGCCCAGGTTGATTTATGGGGGTGGCTGCTCTGATTCTTCTGGCTGGGGCTACCTCCCCCTCTTCCCCCTCATACCTTTGATCAGTCTGAGTTTCTCCGACAGCTTCATTTAGAAGGTGCATGGCTTGTGTTAGTAAAAAATTCCTTCTTTCCTTCTCTTGCCATGGCTCTTCTCTTCCACACTGATGGGTAGTGGTCATTCCTGGAGGAGGCTTTTCCTCAGGATCCTTCCAGCCAACTCCCAGGGACCATTTGGGTTTTACAGCTGATTTTTCACCAAGACTTAATTCTGCTAACAAGTCAGCTTCCCCTGCCACCTCTAACAGCAGGGAATCTGGTCCTCCAGTCGCTCCCAGGTCTTCTTGGTCGCTGGCTGGATTAGACATTGTGTTCAGACCCCCTCGGAAGAAAATTTATTAATTCTCCGGGTGGGCTGGTAAACTGAGATTCAGAATAATGTCAGATGGTGCGCCATTCAAAATCCAAGAAAGAAATACTTAGACTCCATTAATTAGAGAAAAGATATATTTTACTGGAAATCAAGTGGTAGCAACAAAAGAACTCTGAATCTGAGAAAATGAGCGCGCAAATCACTTATACGAAGTGATGGCAATGTTCCCACCCCCCAATAGTTCAATTTGTCTACCCAATAAAAAGTTGTGTATAACATCATGTGGGCATCTCCAGATGGTGATGAGTCCTCTGTCTGTTGACCTTGACATATTTTGATAAAAAGTTGCTGCGCATAGCATAGGATAGAAGCCTAAGCAAGAACCTTCCCCCACAACTTATACAGTTCTATTTTATAAAACTCCAGCTCGCTTCCCATAACCATGGCCCCCTTCCTCCCCCTGTTACTTATGACAGCCAAAAGATGCAAAGCAAAGGAAGAAAATCTTGGAGGCTGACACTGACATTCACTGAGCTGCATGCCTCGGCCCAGTGGAGTTGAACAATGTTGTACCGACTGAGATGTGAAAGTGAGAAGAAACACAGGCAGCCCTGCAACTGATTCTAAGCGTTGATCTGTTCTGGACTAGAATTCTCACTCAAGCAGTTGTTGAAATCACTCAAACCCATCAGCATAATTGTTTGAAACCCAGAGTGGAGCTTTTGAAATTACTGAATAATATGAGAGAACTACCTGTGTGGAATATGATGACCTAGTTATATTTTATAAAATATAACACGCACACACACAAACACAAACACGCACCCCCAGCTGAATGTCACATGCTCAAATCTTTCTGGAGACAGACTTTTTCAGCAGGATTTGGCCTTCAACTGAGTCAATCTGCAAAAAAAAAAAACAGACCTTTGAACGTCTGCGGAGAGACACAACTTCTGCCTTTTATGACAAGCAGCTGATGGAAATTCTGCTGCTGACTGATGAGAAAATGAATTTTCAAACCATCAGAGAGTCCAAGGAAATAGTTCAGAAGAGCTCAGTCCCAAGAAAAGGAAAATTAACCTTGCCCTGTTGAAACAAGCGTTGGAGTTTATGATTGTCCATTATAGTCTCGCCGCAAGTTAAAAATGAATGTTTCCAGTAAACATAAAAAGTATTTGATTTCACTTTATTGATTGAAAATCCCATCTCAACAGAGAGAGTCTGCTACTGAGGCTGGGCGTGGAATGAAAAACCACCCTGCTTTTGAGGTCTGGACGAAGGAAATGACCACTTGGCTCTTTCAAGCAGAATCCTAAAGGGCCCAGAAGGGGCTAAAGTACATTGTCCTCTCTGGTTGCTGAAGGAATTAAAGGCTTCCTGTCCAGAAGACCCCTGGTTTAGCTGCTCATGAGGCCGGGGTGCAAACAGGCTTACCTGGGAATCAGCCCCAACCTCTGCCCCCAATTGAATGACTTTTAAGTTGACACATACAAGACAGCAGTGTGAGCTGATTTGCTTTAGTCAGTCAGCTGGCTTGGCTTGTTTCTTATTTACTCATTAAATTTATACCCACAGACTTCCAGTGGTCTACAGCAATGAAGAGCATCAAAGAAAGACAAGTGCAAGCCCATTAAGTGGTCAATTTCATAAAAAAAGAACCTCAGTCATCCACTCTAGGGGGTCTTGTGGGCTCCGGTTGCACCCAGCAACAATTTCCTCAGCCTGGCCTCTGGGTCTGTGATGACCCAGGGTGGGATACAGAAGCAACAAAGTCACAAAAACAGGTGAAGTCCCTTTAATTCCTTCAACTTGACTTCAAAAGTCCAAATATCATTGACTGGATAAAAAACTCCCCCACAAACAGTTGCGAAAAGGAAGAACTTCCGTTCAAACTCAAAATGCATATAAATTATAAATAGAAAAAAAAAAAACACAAACCACACTGAAGCAATTAATGAGACCAGGCAGGATAAGGGCTTGAAGATGTCCACAGATATGGAAATACAAACACTGGGAAGAACTCCAGAACTCAGATAAGAACTGACAAACTAGAAATATTTTCACACTTTGCTTCCAGCACTGGCCATGTGCAGTTTGTCCTTTTAAACAGTCCTCAAGCCCATGAAGGGGATCAAGGCCCTTTCCTCCTCCGTAGACCATGCCCTTCACGTTTCTCCCTTATCCTCTCTTCTTTGTGTGCCCTAGGATGAAGAGGGGATGGGCCTGGGTCTTCCTCTAAATGCCCAGCCGGCCTGTGCCCTTCTCCAATTTCATCCACAACCTCCGGAGCCACATTCCCACTCCCTGTCGGCTGTTCCTCCTCTTCCTCGGAGTCAGATTCTAACGGGCATGATAGGGTCAGTCTGGTTTCTAAGGGATGCCATCCCATCATACAGGGGCTACCAGCGGGTGTAGAAAGAAAAGGAGCCGTGCCTGCACTCAGACCTGTAGCTGGGAAAGGGCGCCGTGTCCGTAGGCGGCCTTCTTGCCAGATGGCCCCCAGGGGCACAGAGTGGCTATTAGAGATGGACATGCCTCCCATTTCCCAGCCTTGCCTTCCCAACTGGTTGCGTCTGAAGGTGGAAGATGCTGCTGACAAAGCAGCAAGCCCTAAGACGGTGGCATTGGAGGCTCCAGTCCTGGAGCTGCATCCAAACCCTTTGGCCGCAATCAAAGAAGCCTGACTCCCACCAGGGGCCTGACTCCCTTCCATGCCTTGGTGTGTGATGCATACAGTCGCTTAATCACAGGCACAAAGGCAGAGGGAAACCCCTGACAGAGGGAGCCCTTGATGCTGTCACATTAGCTCCTTTTTGTTTTACAGTGTGCCAGCAAAGTGAATGGGGGTCTGCATGGGAGCACCAAAGACTATCCGGACGAGGCCATCCGCTTCGCTCGAGGTCACCCACTGATGTACCAGACTGTCCGTCCGGTGCACAAGAGGCCAATTCTGGTGAAGACAGACGGAAAATATGGCCTCAAACAAATAGCCGTGGACAGAGTGGAAGCCGAAGATGGCCAATACGATGTCTTATTTATCGGAACAGGTCAGAGGGAAAGCGGGTGACTTAAATTTCCTTCTCCATCCATCCTGCCCTCTAACCCCTCTGGCCTGCCCCTTCATGCCCAAGGCCGGCCCCTGGCTCCTTATGGCTAGCCAGGGATTTCTTCCTGCTCTCATCCGTCCCAAGTGCCATACCTCGCGAGGGGAGCCAAGGCATCTTGATTTGATGCATGGCAGGCAGGGAGGTCGACATTCTTTCAGTCTTTGGAGAATTGTGTGATGCCGCCCTTTCCACCTCCTACCATAGACCCTCCTCTCCTCCCCTTCCCGCCCCCCACCCTCTTTCCGCCAGAGCCATCCATGCCCCCTGCATTCCTGCACCGCCAGACGGGACCTCGGTGTTCCAAGCTGGAGGAAGAGAAGTCCCAGGGCGTGGGGGGGCTGCTGTTGGTCAGGAGCCTCTTAAATGATGATTGCCTCAGCATAGAGTGTCACTGGGAAGCTTCTGGGCAGATTCCAGGGAGGCTCTCTGTTTTACTCTCCATGGCTTCTGGAGCCCCCCCCCCCTTGCAGCAAAAGAGCGCCCCGAGAGCTGTCCGGTGGCCCAAAGGACAGGTGCTTAGGATGCCCCACCGGGCTAGTAGGGAGGAATGCGTTAGAGCTAGGATCCACGGAGCATGAAGGTCTGCAAGACTTCTGTGTCAATTCAGAGGACAGGAATTGCCCTTTCCCCTCCTACTCAAGGTAGGGTCTCACTCCAGGGTGAGTGCTGATGGCTGGCCTGCTCTGCCAAAAGCTTTTTACTCTGTTGGAAGGTCTCAAAAGATGGTTGTAGGCCTGGCTTGCCAATTTGGGGCTGTAATTTTCCTCCATTTTTTAAAAATCTCATAACACGATGATTACATTTGCATGTCCACTCTGCCAGAAATCACATGGGGTCAACTTAGGCCAGCTAAGATAGTCTTCTTTCTCCTGGGAAGTTCTAGCAAATCTGTGATAGTTAAGCTATTTAGATCAGCGGTCGCCAACCGGTGACCCACTGGTGGGCTGTGAGAAAATTTTGGTGGGCCGCAGAGAACTCTCACCCCCAGAGCACCCCCACAAAGCAATTAATCCAGGCTACACATAAAACACAAGGCTGCGCCGCCCACATAGCCCACGGGAACCCTCCCCACCCACTCACTCCTTACCTGGTAAACTTGTCTGCTAAATTGCTATTTTTCCTTTTTCCGACCATCATCTGTTCTGCTGTGCCAGGAGTTTTAGATTAGCTAGAAAGCAGGAAATGGTTGGATTTCTTGCTTTCTAGCTAAGCACAGCCGAACCTCCCTCAGGACTGAAGGTTTGCTTGCAAGCAAATTCAGTGCAGACTCACAGCAAGCAAATTTGAGAGACTGAGCTAGCCGATGGCAGATAGATAGATCACTGAATGATTCTGTGAGCAACTCAATCTGCCTGCCTGCTTTGCCTGATTTTGGGTAAAAGTTGCTCTTTTTTTATAAAAAAATTCAATATTTATATAAATATTTATAATATTTACATACAAGCCATGCCCAGCCAGTCACATGATCACCAAGCCACGCCCACACATTAGGCCATGCCCTCAGAACCAGTTAGTGGTCCCTGGGATCTAAAATTATGAGTTCGGTGGTCCCTGAAGTCCAAAAGGTTGGCGGCCCCTGATTTAGACTGTTAAATGGTTTGGAGAAATGGAGGCGGGGGAAAGCTGTTCCCTTTTGGGACTGTAAGCAAACAAATCTGCAGAGGGAATAATTTCCCATTATGATGCTTGTTATTGGGCACAATACTGCAAACATTATGAATGAGTGGGAAGGTGCCCTGCACCCCTCTGCTCTCCAGTTGGCCAAAGAAAAGGAGAAAGTGTGAAAAAAGGCTCCTGTGGCCGCCTTGAGCTGCTGCTGCTGCTGTCAGGATGAAAGATAATGAAGGGGCTCTGAAAGCAGGAGGCCTCTCCTGGCCTTTCCAGCCAGGAAACCTCAGGTGCTTCATGGAAGGAGGAGGTTGACTCTCCTCAGGCAGTCCCTCTAAGTCAACTCTGGAGGGCAACACAACAGAACTGCTGCTGCTGCTGCTGCTGCTGTGGTCCTTTTCGGCTCCTTCCCCGCTGCTTGCCCCACCCCAAATCTGGCTTCTTGCAGAAGAAACCACAGAAGAAGGGACAAAATGTATATTCAATGCTGCTGCTCAGTCCTTGGGTGCTCAGTGAGCCCACTTGGCCAAAGTGGATCCTTTCTGGATCGGGGCACTCTTCACTTCTGCTCTCGTCATCTCCCGCCTAGACTATTGCAATGCTGTGTACATGGGGCTCCCCTTGAAGAGCATCCGGAGGCTTCAGCTGGTGCAAAATGCGGCCACGCGGGTGATCTTGGGGTCTCCTCAGAGCTCCCATGTTACACTGCTCCTGCGCGAGCTGCATGGCTTCCAGTGGCCTTCCGGGTGTGATTCAAGGTGCTGGTGATCACCTTTAAAGCGCTCAATGGCTTGGGACCCGGGTACTTACAGGACCGCCTGCTGCCACCATCGGCCTCCCACCGGCCAGTGCGCTCTCACAGGGTGGGCCTCCTTGGGGTGCCATCTGCTGGACGATGCTGGCTGGCGGCCCTGAGGGTGCGGGCCTTCTCTGCAGAGGCACCCTCCCTCTGGAATGAATTACCCCCGGAGATGCGGGCCATCACTGACCTACAGGCCTTCCGGCGCACATTAAAGACACACCTTTTCCAACAGGCCGATCTGGCCTAATATTAATTACTAGGGTTTTAAATTTTGGATATTTTTAACTTTTTACCCCTTTTATTCTGCTTTTATAATATTATTCCAGCCACTAGTTTAATTTCTTTTAACTCTCTTTTAAATTTTTTACTATTTATGTTGTTTTTATCTTGGCTGTACACCGCCCCTAGTCCGTTTTTGGGGAGAGGGGGTGGTATAAAAGTGTAATAAAATAAAATAAATATTTATTTTATTTTATTAAATAAATAAATAAATAAGGAATGTAGCTTTCTACCAGGTTCCATTCTGTTGTTGTTAAACTTCAAACATTTGAAATTGTCTAGATTTGGTTCCTTTTTCCGATGATTTGAATTTATATACACTTGTTTTTGAATGACTTGCAGATTTAAATTTTGGCATGTTAGTTTCAAACATTTTTATCTTAAATGATTGACAGGTGTGTGTGTGTGTGTTTGTTTGTTTAGCAATCCCTAGTTACCTGACAGACTTCCTTTCCCATTCACCTACAGATAATGGGATTGTCTTGAAAGTGATCACAATTTACAACCAAGACACGGAATCTATGGAGGAAGTGATTCTTGAAGAGCTGCAAGTGTTCAAAGTAAGTGAGCCTTCCAGCGACCGCTGGGTGCTATCCCCGGCCTCCCCACAGACCCCCCCACCCAGGACACACATCACACTCCTTCTCTTCCTGGATCCACGGGAGGATCACCACCATGTCATCCACAGGCCTCCTTCTTCACACTGCTGGCCCATACGTTGGTAGACAACTGTCATGACCCCTATGCAGGGGCAGTGAAGGGGGGACTTGTTTTCACCCGGCCCCATTGCTTTGTGACCTGCATGGTGAGACAACCTGGCTCCCAGGTGAATTTCCGGCTGCCAGTCACTGCCTTCCAAACCTTCCAGGGCCTGGCTCCGTGGAGATAGCGTGGCAGGGGAGGGACACGTGGCAATACGTGGGCTATGGATAAAGCTGCTCTGTGCTCACCAGAGAAAGCTTTGGGTGGCCTGAAGAATGGCCGAAAGGCAGGAGGAATCTACCTTTGCAGTAGATTACTAAGCAATCTTGGCACAAAATGTGCCATTCTTGGACGGACCGATCACCCATCGGTAGTTATCCTGACTGCGTGGATAGCCTCCTGTTTCCTAATTAAGAAAAACTTTTTCACTTTCAGGTGCCATCTCCTATTCTCTTTATGGAAATTTCTTCCAAAAGAGTAAGTGTTGTTCCTTTTTTTAAAGAAAATTATTTCATTCTTCTTAGTGGTATGAACGCATCCAGCGTGTGGACGTTCAGAAATAATAAAATATTGGTTCTAAGCTGTTGGTTTTTTCTCCGATGGTCCATCAGGATCCCCAGCCCAAGCAGGAGGAATCCAAGGCAGCCTTTTTGAACCCTTTGCCTTGCAAGGTGTGAGATTCTCCTGGGCTGTGAGAGCTTCACAGATCAAGGGACTCGTGCCGTGCTTCAGTTTTTCAGGCCAGCCTTTGGCTTCATGAAGCAGCCAGGCAAACATCCCACAGGTGAAGGTTCCCAATATATAGGCAGAGGTATTCCAAAGGCTACCTAAGGCATCTATTCGGGGCATATTATGTCCTAAAACATTATTTTCTATCTTGATTAATCAAACAGAAATTTCAACCAGCGCATAATCTTCCCACAAAGACTGAGTGCCAGTCCCGCCTTAGGTGGCCTTGGGCCAGTCCGTCTCTCTCAGCCCTAGAAAGTAGGCAGGGGTAAACCACTTGTGGAAAATCTTGCCAAGAAAACTGTAGGAACTTGTCCAGACAGTTGCAAAAAGTCAAGAGTAACTCGGAGGCTCCAAAAATAAAATCTTAGGAACACCCACCTATCAGTAATAGTGTTGTTATGTATAACTGGTTTATATATCAGTTTAGTTCAGTCAAATAATATTCAATTCAATGCATTTATGTGAAATTGAGGGCTGCTTCTATGTTATCCTTTGTAAGGTCAGATTTGCTGTTTTCTTATCACTGTTAGTTTTCCTTCTGGTTCAAGAGTCCCATTGCTTCAAAGCTCTTTTGCTCCTGCAGTGCAACAAAATGTGCCATATAAAATGAATTTTCAGGGAGTGGTCTGGTTAAATATTAATGTATAGTTTTGCTCTACTTTCCAGAGAAGCATTCAGATATATACTTGCCTCTCTCCCTGTGTGTCATCGTGTGAGTGTGTACACACACAGTAGGTGCATGTGTGGCTGTATATATATATTGCTCGATACAAGCTGTGTCAAATTTCCTTCAACAGTTATGTGATTCATAAAATGTGAAATTAGATCTTGCTGCCACTATTGATAAATAAAGCATGGTTCTGCTAAGAAGCAGAATAATTGTAGGCATTTTAAGTGATTTAATACTAAATTCAGTTGACACTTTGATTTTTGTTTCCCTGAGCAGTGAAGACACAGGTGAACACTTCCATTCCCCTGGCAATATACCGTTTGCCCCATACAGAAAGAACGCTGGGTCAACCTTGTTTAGCAAATTTTGTGCAAAATTTTACAATAATTTATCTTTTGCCGTGTCATGTCAAATCGAAAAGTGCCCCTGGGCCACCGCAGGCCATAAAAGAGGTTTTAATTTGTTGTAATCTGCAATAAGTCATCAGCTTCATCATAGAAGCAGGAAGTTGGTGAAGAAAGATCCTGGGTCTCTCATCCTCTCCTACCACACAGAGGACACGGAAAGAAGCCGGCGGTTCCCCTCGGAGGCCAGGCTGCAAGGGGGAAGTGCAAGAAGGGCGGCCACCTCCCTCTTCCTCCACTTCCAAGCTGAGGGGCGGCTTGAGGGTGGGGCAGTGTTTTTCCCAAACCAAACTGGGTCACGTTCCTTCAACCATAACACTACGTGTCCGTGGTATACCTCCTCCTGGCCCTTCCTTTGGAAGCCATGGATCGTCACCACAAAGGAGACACCGCATTCACCGGAGTTGTGCTAAAGAGGGTTGTGCTTTCCTTGCAGCAACAGATCTACGTTGGGTCCGAATCTGCCGTCGCACAGGTGAAGTTCCACCAGTGTGACATGTATGGCTCGGCCTGCGCCGACTGCTGCCTGGCGAGAGATCCCTACTGTGCCTGGGATGGGATCTCCTGCTCCAGATACTACCCAACAGGAACACAGGCCAAAAGGTAAGGATCTGACTCTGCCTGGGGAACCAGCAGTCCTGCCTTTGAGGGCCCCGCCTGCCCGCTTGCCTTCAGAACTGCCAGTCTCTCCCTTCCTCGAGGCTGTCCTGGATTGACCGGTGGGCATGAGCTGGGCAACCCTCTAGGGACACACCCTCTCTGGCCGAAGGCTGTGGTCACGGAACGGGTGCATCCTGGGGATTGAATTAACCCGTTTTCCAAATTCACAACACGTGGAAGCCTCCATTAGCCATGTTTGCACAAATTGATAAACCATAAAAACCGTGATTCCGGTTCACCCCATGCTGCAAATAGAAACTAAGAATCTCTTTTTCAGAAATGTCCTTTTTCTTTTAGAAAGGAACACTGGACGAATGGCTGAGCTCTTGGCTCTCTTAGCTTCGTTTGAAAGGGTTCAAGGAAAGAGGAAGCTTTTCAGGAGCCCTTATGAACCGTGTTTGAAGGAGGGAGGGGGAAAGAGTCATGCAGGCAATGTGCATTGATTCCCTTGAGTTGATATCGGCAGTGGAGCATGGGATACCTTGGACTGGAGAAGAAAGCAAAGCAAAGGCAGTTTCTCTTTCAGAGGCTGCAGCATCTCTGCCGTAAAGCAGAGAAAATCTGGACTCTTCTGCAAATGGGCGGCTTTTCCACCTGTTTCCCTTCACTCCACCTCCACAGGTGGCCTGGCAGGGGAAGAGAGAGGAGCCTCTGCTTCCCCCGGGCCTTGCAGGAGGGGATGTCACGGCTCTCTGGTCAGGGGCAGCCCACCCATTCCCTTGAGCCAAGCCCCCCACCCATCTGCCCGCCCGGTGTCAACAGGAGCTGCCTTGAGACCGGGAACCTGAGCCAGGCCTCCCTTCAGCAGACAGGCATGCAAGGCTGGAGTTGCTGGGAGTCCAACAGGACAAACATGGGACGGTTGCCCTGCTGTGGCCTGCGCATGAGGCACATTTGACTGCGTTGCACCCAGATAACTCCCAATATGTCCAAAAATCCCCCCACCTCTTGGAGCGAGGCTTCCGTCATCACCTCTCCCAGGAGGCCTCTCTCAGGAGGCCGCTTTCCTCCCGCTGGCCTTGGGAGCGTCTCTTGCCTGATAGAGGCCTCTGCCTTTTGCCGTCACAACCGGGAGCTTTCAGCTGTTTGCAAATTGTTTTTCATTTTGCTCAGACGCTTCCGTAGACAGGATGTCCGTCACGGAAATGCCGCTCAGCAGTGCTTCGGCCAGCAATTGCTAGGTAATGGCTACTCTTCTGGGGCTAAGAAGAAAGTGGGGGAGGGTTGTGGGGATGGGGGTTTGCAATGGGCCGAGAGCAGCCCCAGGCCGTATCAGCAGAGGGAGAGATCAAGGTCCCGTTTTGGGCGCCTTTTGGGGGACCGTAGAACCACCTACAATCGTTGGGCTACATTTCCTACTTTGGGCTCCAATTTCAGGCAGGGAAAAGCGAGGCCTTGCCTTAACATTGCTGCCTGGAGGAGCTCTACAGACTAACCTGGCTTGCCCCAACTCAGACGTTATGTACGGAGGTGGGGGCGGGATTTTCTGTTAATTCTGTGCTAGAAGATAAGCATGTAGGCAAAGTAGCTGTGCGGATGGGATCACTGTTTTTATATAAAAAAACCCATATATAGAATGCCTTCTATATTGTTGGCCGCCCCCACAGCAGACTGTATGCAGAAGGTCCTCCGTGTGGAATTGTTACGTGCTCCCTAACAAAGGAGACGTTCTCTTTTGCGGATTCAAAGCAAAGATCTGTGGGGCCCCTTTCGCCGTTGGTGCGCGTGGCCCCAGGCGCTGATGGGTGTCTCCTCCGGTCTGCAGGGGACACCTCGGGCAAGGCGGAAGAGCGGCTGGTGTACGGCATCGAGCACAACAGTACCCTCCTGGAGTGCATCCCCAGGACCCTGCAAGCCCAAGTGATCTGGCTTGTGCAGAGAGCTCACGAAACCCGGAAGGAAGAGGTACTGGCTGTTGCCTGCTTTCGTGGCTGCCTGGTGTCCAAGAGGAATGTGCGACTCGGGGTGCAGGGGCACAAGATGCAGGGGGCGCCGGTCGGCAGGCCTCTCGCTGAGGGATCTTGCTGGGAGATTCAGCAGCTTCAGGTGTTCCCGACAGGTTCTGCTCCTGGGCTCTTGCACAAAAGCCTGTCCCATCTGAAACAGAATCTCTGCCCCACCCCTCCCTCCTCCTGTGCTCCCTCCTCACCAAGTTCAGGTTCAGCTCAGAAAGTCACATGCGTGCACACGCACGCGCGCACACACACACACACACATCAAGCACTGCTTCTGTTTCATGAAATACACTTAGGAAAGAAGCATTGTGTCAGCTGGTGCTCCATTCAATATCCAAGAAAGAAACACTTAAACTCCATTTTGTTAGAGTAAAGATATCTTTTACTGGAAATCAAAGTGGTAGCAACAAAAGAATTCTGAATCTGAAGAAATGAGCGCGAAAAACACATATACAAAGTGATGACAACGTTCCCACCCCCAACAGTCCATATTGCTCCTCCAATGAGGAAATATGCATAGCATCATGTGGGCATCTTCAGGTGGTGATGAGGCCTCTGTCCATTGACCTTGGCATAGTTTTGATAAGGAGTCGCAATTGCGCATAGCAAGGAATAGAAAAGCAAGGAATAGAAACTTAAGTAAAACTCCCCCTCCCCCTAGATATACAGTTTCGTTTCCTACACACTCCAGCACGCTTCCCAAATATATCATAGCCCATTTCCCCCCTCCCGTTACTTATCCCATTTCCCCCCTCCCGTTACTTATGGCAGCCGAAAGATGCAAAGCAGAGAAAAAGAAATAAAGGAAGAAATCTTGAAGGCTGACACATTGTGTGTGTTCCATTAGTCCCACTGAGTTTGTGATCATGCCTTTCACACTTCCACTAATCTTCCTCCCCAAATAGTCTTAGCATCGTTCAACATAGCTAACCGATCCTAAACAGCAACATGTGCATGAAGCATTCTGAGTGGAAGGCATTCAAGTCCCTCATCCTTTCTGGAGACTCTCAGGCCTGCTGTGATCTCATCTACTTTAAACAAGGAGGTCAAATTCTTTCTTTTTTTATTCCCTATGTTGTGGGCAACCTTTAGACCAAAAGGGTATTCAGAAAGAAAAAAATCTACAAATAAATCAGTAAAACTAGTGATGCCTTTAAAAATGTAACTTTGGGGTACATTGTGCTTCAAGTTATTTGAGTTTAACATCCCTGAATTTTATTCAAAATTTTCTATATTTTACTGATACATTTATTAGACTCTTCCTCTAAACCCAATTCAGTTATGCAAGTCTGCAATTCTTAGTATATCAAACATGTAAATAAATTTCTCACTTTAATTTACTGCTGGTCCATCTTAGTTTCATCAGCCTGATTTTTTAAAAACCTTCTTTTGGATGAAACCGTTTTCTCTTTGACCCGCCCACAGGTGAAGGCTGATGAAAGGCTCCTTAAAATGGACCTTGGCCTGCTGTTTTTAAGGCTGCACCGGATGGATGCTGGAATGTATTTTTGCCAGACAGTGGAACACAGCATCGTTCACACCGTGAGAAAAATCACCCTGGAAGTTGTAGAAGAGGAACGTGTGGATCACATGTTCAGCAAGGACTATGAGGAGGAGCTGGCTCAGAAAACGCCCTGCCCTGCCCAGAGCAGCAGCATCTCCCACGGGTCAAAGCCTTGGTACAAGGAGTTCCTGCAACTGATAGGCTACAGCAATTTTCAGAGGGTGGAGGAATATTGTGAAAAAGTGTGGTGCACGGATAAGAAGAGAAAAAAGCTGAAAATGACTCCCTCTAAGTGGAAGTATGCCAATCCACAGGAAAAAAAGGCCCGTATCAAATCAGAGCATTACCGAGTTCCCAGGCACACCCAGATGGGGGACTCCTGATGGGGGGAAGCCATAATATCCTGCAGCCCCTCCCTCCCCCCAAAAAATAAATCCATTCAGGAGGCCCTTTGTGGTGTTTGGACCCAGTGAAAGGGGGCATTGAGACTGGAAATGAGCTAAATGCTTTTAGTAAGTTACATACTTGATGTCTATTTAGATGCATTTTTTTTAAAAAAAACCTACTTAATTGTTGAATTTTAATTGTATCATTATGAATCAAGCTTCAATTGAAAGACAACCTGACAATCTTCATATTCGGCATTTAGTCCAATTAATCATGGACATGCTTGCACTGTATATTTTAGCGTATTTGGGGGTATTTAAGTGAGTTCAGAATGCTGATGTTTTGATAAGCAAAGCAACAGTAAATTGTATCGGGTTTTTTTTAATTTCAAACATAGCTATAATTGGTTTTCCTGTGGCATATCCTAAGGCCTCGTTCTAAATTCTAGAAATTTTATACTTTTCACTCCTGAAGAGCATGCTTCCAATTCTTGCTTGGTTTGCATCCATGAGGGCATGGGAGGAGGAGCGGTGAGCGGGAAGAAGGGAATCATAAATAGAAGCCGAAAGACAAAGGAAAAACAAAACTATTTGAGCTGTGGAGCATGTCTGCAGAAGCAACGAGGAGGCGTCTTCACTGCTGCATGAACATGACTGTGAAATCTTCCTGACCTGAGCCCAGCTCTTTCTCGGATGGCTTCCGAGGCCTCGTACCAAGAAGGAGAAGGGATGGTCCCAGGTTCCTCCTGGGAAGATCATTTCATATAACTATAAGGAGACAGGCCCACAGAACAGGACGTCAAGTTAGCCCCTGTGTGTGAATAGGACAGATATGTATATATATGGAGCCACGTTGCCATGAGCAGGATGCCTGGGAGGAGGGTTCGTGTTGGGAGAAGGTGAGCCAGCATCTGCCGCGTTTATTGCCATGCCTGATGCTATTTCCATCTGCTTCTCCACTACAGCCAAGGGGCATCTTTCTTTTAAAAGGCTGAGATCAGCACCTGCGCTGGGAGGAAAGGGCCCACTATTAAAAACACACACACACACACCTCGCGCACACACAACCTCTGCACCCACTGCAGGCTCCGGGCCGTGGGAACCCCTGAACTAGAGGTTGGATTCGGATGAAGGGACTCTCCAAACTTCACTAGCAAGTCATGTCAAATCTGGTGTCCTCACCAGTGCTGTGATTCAGAAACACTTTGTCTCAAATTCGTTGGAATCATTGGATTGGGGTGTCAATGTTTTAAACTGAATCGACTGTTTTAATGAAGTGATATTCCTAATACTTATTCTAAATGTCCGTAGAAGCTAAAAACAGGCAGGGCCGCACTAAGGATGGACCCTCTCCACCCTGTGCTAGGCTCAGGGGCTCCCCCAATGCCTGGAGGTTGTGGGCAAGTGCCTGCATGGGGGAGAGACTGGATGCAACTCAACCCCTGGCAAGATGGGGGGGAGGGGGGGTGTTTCTGGGCCTTTACCTCCCCTCCAGGGCCAGGAGGAGAGAGGGCAACTCTAACTCTGCACAGGGAAGCACCCCCCCCACAGGCAGAACCATTGCTTCCTTGGAGGCCCTCCTGGCCTTGCAGCTCCTGCTGGGAGAGGAGGGGGCATCCATTGCACAAATCCACCTCGGGCACCAGTTCCCGGGGGGTGGGTGGGCTTGTTCTCAGTCACTCCCTGGCTGTGCTCCTGCCACCTGCTCCGTGTGGGGCCACCCTGGAAAACCACCCAGAAGCCGCCACTGCTCAGAATGCGGTGGGGGCAATTCTGGCTCCTCCATAGTTCAGCCATGTTACACCGCTGTGGTACAAGTTGCCTTCTGGTTGCAATTCAAGGGGCCGATCGTTTGTGTTCTCCTTACGGGTATCTGCCCATCCCACTAGATTAGACAGGGTGGGCTAGGCCCTTCCCCTCAGATGTTGTCACCTGGTGGGATGTCAAATGGGGGCCTTCTCTGAAGCCCCCCCCCCCCAGTCTCTTTGGAATAAATTCCCTCCTGAGATTTAGGGGGTCCCAGAAGACAGTGGAGGGTCCCCTCCAGCCCTGGGCTGGGAGAGGGCTGAGTCGGGAGTTAACAAGGGGGAGGGTTCTGGCATCTGGATGGGAAGGGAGCGGCGGGTTCTTACAGCTGTTATTTTGATTGGTTGCTGTGATCTGCGTGTGAGATAGGATGCCATAAGAGTTCTTTAAAAGAATAAAACAAAAATAAAGCTACAGAATGGATCATATTAATATTCAAGCAGCACTTTTCATTTCAGAATACAGAGTTGCTACAGAAAACTTGGCGCCTTCAAAATAGGGTGCCCACAACTAACGTATTTTATGGAATAAAAGCAATCTGCGGAACTGATCACTTTTAGCATATCAGTTGGTTTGCATTCATATTTAATCCCTGCTTCTCTTTGACTCATTAGCTAAAAGAAAACTAAACCAGTAAGAGGAGAGTGCTTGCAGCTCAGGTTTGAAACGAGGGTTCCTTGGTTCTCTCTGAGCTGGGTGGTTTCCTGGCAGGCCTTTTATGCCCCAACTAGGGAGCATCATCAGTGCCAGTAGGCAGTGGGGTTTGCTCTCTGTTCTGAGGGTTCGTCTTATCAGTGTTGGTAGCACTGTCCGGTGGTGTTTTTTCAGGTTTCCTTGGGTGGTGAACCTGGTACATCAGCAGTGTTTAATGAGGGTTATGATGGGAGAAACACTCATTGGGTCAGCCCCCATTTATTCAGCAGAACTGAAATTGTTCGTGAGTGACCTAAGGATAGGGAATGAAAAGGAAAGGACATTATTTGACAGTTAACGTGGCTTTCCTGGTGAAAGTAATAGCAATTGTTTATGGTGCAGTTATCCAGATCTCTTGCATATTGTGGCCATTTGGCCTCTTGGTGCAGCTTTAATTTTTCACTCCTGCACCACCATCTTGGCTTATGCAGACATCCAGCTCCAGAGAACTACAAAGTCGGGCTTGTAAAATCAGTTTTCTGAAACACACTTTTTTTCAAGTGTTATATTAAAATAAATTGCACAAAATGTTAAACACATTTGTTCTTTACATCTCTCATTACCTGGGAATTCTGGAATACTAACCTCAGAACCTCTTTATGTGTAAATAATTTCATATTACTTTAAATTTAGCGATGCAGCATCTAGCTGATGGAATCATCACAATACAAATTTAAAATACATTATTTTAAGAAAGAACTTGCATTTATAAACTTGGTTTCAAACCAGTAGTTATTGAAACAGGTATTTTAATAAAAGTGTAATGCGGAACCAGAATAGAATGGAATTACAAAGAAAGCCAAGAAAATTGCACTGTTTTTTCCTTGGGAAATGTTGCCAGTTTCTCAGATCTGTGTTATAACAATCAGGCACTGTTGCTAGTATTTCATTATACATATATATATACGTTTATCTTACTTAAGTGATCATATGAAACAACCTCAGTTAAATAAGCACCGCTGGGTTGGACCATTCAAAGGTCCACCACCTGTGGATGAAAAGGGCTCCAGCCACGAATTCTTTCCCAGCCTCCCAACAGCATCTACGGTTAACTGCTGCGCCAGCACTTTCCTCCCCTTTGACTCCATGACAGCTTCAGTATCCGCTTCTGATTTGCCATGACCAACTGCAACCCTCCCTCTTTCTGAGAATCTTGGGTTTGGTCTGCAAAGGGGCCTCACGGAGCCTTCTCTGGAGAGGCCGTGGCTCCTCCGAAACCAGGCTGGGTTCTCTGAAGTTCGAACTAGGAGGGCAAAGAGACCCACGGCGGCATCGGAGGGTGGAGGTCCTGATAGCCCTCTCCTGAACCGCAAGAGAACCAGGCCGTAGCTATAAAGCCGGCTTCACTAACCGTTGCTCAGGGGTAAGAATGCCACTCTCAGGCAGGCTGACACAGAGAGAGAGAGAAAGAGAATGCTACAACCACCCTCATGTTTTCCAATTATAAAAACTAGAAGAAATGTTACAAATGAAAAGGAACGATAGCTTTTCTTTGCTTTTCTTCTTCCAAATAGCAAAATTTACTGTAAAACATTTTACTTTTTTCTGTAACTGAAAACGCTTCTAGGTCAGAAAAAGGTGCTAATTTATTTTAGGAGCATTGGCAGGAAGGAAACGTTTCAATTAATTAATTATGGGAGAAAAAAGTCTCACAAAGGCAGCATTTGTAGCTGACCTAAATATAGAACCTGCAAGGCAAATCAGCACCTTCTGCAAGGAAAGAGCTGTTTTAGCCACTGATTCCACCCACCCCGAGCCAAGCTGTTTAGGGAGCTGTAGATTCTGTGGGGCCCAAAATCATTTGTTCATAACGCGAACCCAACTTCAAAACTTAGCCACCATCCCAGGGGGCCTGCTTAGAGATTATACACAAAAAGGGGGCCGCCCTGTGCAGATAGAAACCCCCCTGCCCACTAAGTGAGGGATCCTGTGCCTTTCCACTTCCCTTAAAAGGAATTGCCCTGAGTTCCTAAACAACTTTAGACAAATGAGTTTTATCCTCTGAAGAGAACCCAGAGAGTCTGGAACGATCCTGAAGAACTCTACTCCATATTCTACATGACAGTTGTTCAGGTACTTGAATACTTAAGTCACGTTTCTCTGCAGTCTTCCTTATCCTAAGCTAAATCCATCAAATATTTCCAATTCTTTCATGTAGGTTTGTCCTTCCAGGCTTAGTTCCTTTCCTTGGCCAACAGTCTTCTTCATCAGAGTTCTTCCTAAAATGCATTGCCCAGAAACGGCTGTAATCTGAGTTCAGCCAGAAACTCAGAATTTAATAAAATCCATCATATGCCAAAAAAAGAGCATCTTTCACATTTTACTTTTCCAGTATCATTAATTAGCACCAAACAAAAACATAATTTGCATTTTTCATATACAGTATACGGTGTGCTTTAGAGAAACATTCATCTCTAGAAGAATCTTCTTCAACCTGGCTGGGATTTAAGGTTGTATCTTTAATGTTGTACATATGAAGCACATATTCTGAGGTAAAGAGAACGCACGCTGGCACTGTGAAGGATAATAAGCCAGAATAAGTTGTTGGACTTACTCCAACAAAGTTGTACCTTGTTCTCTAAAAATTGTGTTGGTAAGCGCCGTTGAAAAAAGGAGACGACTTAGAACCTACATTTCCTCAGGAGGTCCGCTCCCTGTTGGGTTTCTGCCGGGGTGGCAGCAGGGTGGATTAGATGGTCTCCAAAGTCCCTTTAGAGCTGGGAGAGCATTATCGGTTTACGATATAAAAAGGAATCTAGTCCTCCGGATTCAAGGAACCCCTGCCACCCACCCCACGACCCATGCTTCAGGGCCAGGTCTACTTCAAAACCAGAAATGGATTTGCAACCCTTTCTAATCGCTTGACCATGTGAGTCAGCATTAGCATTTTGAATGATTGAAATGATTGCATTTCAGCATAATTGATTTAGTGATTAAATTTTTATTATAGCTAATAAAAATATAATCCCCCCTCTCTTTCTCTCTTTCTCTCTCCCTCCTTTCCTCCCTGGAGGGATGGGGGGAAAGGTTCCTTGAATCCTGGAGAACTAGACTCCTATTGATGCAATAAATTCATTCCTCCTTTATTTCTTACCGTCAATAATGAAGGCCTCAATGCTCATAAAGCCAGAGATGCTCTAGAAAGCTGCCCTGCTCAGATAAGAGTGATCAAAGGGGAGGTTTTTGGTTTTTTTACACAGTTGGCACCTCACAGGTTCTTTGCCATTCCTGTCAGCTTTCTCAATTTACTTTAGTGCAAATGGCTGTTATTTGAGGCTTCAAAAGTGTTGGGGAATAGAATCTAGAGACAAATTATTGGTGACCATGAAAATGGGTTTCTCAGTTTAGCTGACTTGTTCATAACTATATATATGTTTCTCTCTTTTTCCTCTCTCTCTCCCTCTCTCTTTCTTTCTCTCTTTTTTTTTTTTTGAGAGAGAGAGAGAGGAAAGTAATTTGCCTGTGTATGAATAGAAATGCAACCAGATTCATTTATGATGAATAAAAAAACAAATAGCTACAATATTTAATAATAATTCAGCATCGTGCCCATTATGAATCTACATTCTGACAGGGACCTGACACAGTCATTATATTTATTTAGTCACATTTATATACCTATATTACATCTTCTAGATCTGAGCTGGAAAAATCTAGACAGCCACGGGGTGGAATCTGAAGGTCTCTCTTTGCCAGACACAAGACACAAGACACAGCATTATGAATTATCCCCATTCTCTCTCTTTATGCATATGCTGTGAAAACCAGAATTTCTGTTTCTGGATATACAATCTTCAGGTGTTTATCTTTCTATAACTTAGGAAACTCTGTTTGATGCCCCATAACTGTTTAAATTGAAATCTCTCTCTAAGTTGTCATTTGCAGATAAATCAAAGAAGATATGAGGTGTAATGCAACATACAATTATTCTTAGGAACACATTGGGAAGAAAAAGTGAAAACATTGCTCAGAAGATAAATTACATATTATGTAGATGAGTGGCAGTCAGTCTCTCTCTCTCTCTCTCTCTCTCTCTCTCCCCCCCCCCCCCTTCCCTCTCTCCAGGCAGGAGTGAAAAGGTGGTTGGGATCATCTCTTTCCTTCCAGTTGCTTGGGAGCATCTGCTCGGCTTTTATGGAAAGAGATGCTGGGCTGCAGGGCACAGCTCTTCCATTTGGATTTGTGGGGGTGATGTATTTTGTCATGTGCACTCGGTTCATTGCATTAGGGCTCCTCTAGAGAAAAGGCTTTGGCTGTAACAGGGTGGAGAAACTATTGTCTGAAGGAGGAGATGAAATGGCTCATATTTAACTTACTCCATGCGATGCTAACTAAATCATTGCTCCAGGTATCCAATGTAAATATATGTGTCAATTTGGCTTTTATCTAATAGGAAACATCCATGTGTGAACCAGCTCTTGATGAGGTGATATGGAAGACCTGCATTACTTTGCATTTTATTCAGCAGAAAGGACGAATACTTAAATCACATCTCTCCTGAAGTCTCTGGCTCCAACTGTAGCAAGCTTTAAATATTCCCAGGGGGTTGCTTAGCGTCACCTGAGAATAGGCACGGCTTTCTCCTCTTCGGCTGCCCTACAGGCAGAGTCTCAGCATTCGGGGCTGGTCCTAGCCTGGAGCAAACTGCAGCGGTCAGTTTGGACTTGCATTTGAAGAGCTGTGCAAAACATTCCAAAGAGCAGGCCGTGAATGGTTGAGCCTTTATCAGGAAGGCTCTGCGGGGATGGTGTCTGGCTGTTCCAGGTTCAGCCTGCAGGCGCACATGCAGCCCCTGGCAATCGCAGCAAGACAGCGGGGTCTCCAGAGACAGCCCGGGAGAAGCCCTTGGCCTGCCGGCAGAAAGGGGATCTGGTCAGGCAAGGAGCGCAGGAGAAGAAGCAGGGTCAACAACTACGCTGGCCCTGCAGACCGAACAAGTAGAGGCCAAATGAGGAAGCTGCCAATCTGAGGAAAGCAGCCCACAATCGCACCACATTGCCCTTCGGTCAGAAGCCCCCAAGGTGCTCCCAGGTTGAAAGGATTAGCCATCATTGTCGCCTCGAGGACGCCTGGTTGCTTTCATGTTCCCCACAGGAGCCGGAGCGAAGGACGAGAACTCACCCTGCCCCATGGCGGGTCTTGAACGCAGGCTTGCTGCTTGCCAACCAAGGGTCCTAAACACGGAGCAGCCAGCAGTGTTTTCAAGGAGATGGAGAGATGACAGGTCCAGCTGCACTTAAACAAATCTCAGTCCAGCCCAATGGATTTGCAGCCCTCGGCTCGCTCAGATTCTAAAACCACCCTACACACTGTGATATGTGCACTAGAGCAGGGGTCACCAACCTTTTGGACCTCAGGGAGCACCAAACTCATAATTTTAAATCCCGCAGACCGCTAATATGAATGTTGACTGACGGTGGCTGGCTCACGTTGGTGGGAAAGTCCATCCCATATTCCAGAGCTGCAGGAGTCACAGGACTGGCCCTTTGGTCACCCCGGAACAGCTGCTCCTCCACCTGGGTGCACCGGCCTGCCATGGACTGGAGCAGCTGCTCTGGGATGACCAAAGGGCCAGTCCTGTGATTACTGCAGCTCTGGAATATGGGACCGACTTTCCCACCAACCCTGGGGTGGATTTCCCTCCCCCGCCATTGGTCTTACCTTCCAGTTACACCTCACGTGGCTCTACTCAAGGTAAGGTTTGCCTTAGCTGAAGAGTGGGGGCCAGCAGGTGGGAGGGCGGGCCACATGGGTGGCGCAGCCTTGTGTTACCACGCAGCCTGGATTAATTGCTTTGGGGGGAACATTTCTCTGCGGACCACCAAAATTATCTCATGGACCACCAGTGGTCCCTAGCCCACCAGTTGGGGATCACTGTACGAGACGGAAAAGCTGCAGCGCAGCCTGGCTCTTCCTGTTGAGCAACGCCTGAAGAGCTGCTTCCATGGAACATGATTTCCCCAAGGCTGACAGGGGAGCCCGGCTCTTCATGCGGCCCCTTTTGTTTTTCCCCTGGAGGATGAAAGGGGAAGAGAGGATGAGCTTCGACTGGAGAAAGAGGAAGATAAAGAAAAAGAAGGAAAGAATGGCAGGGAAAGTAATGCACTCCCTGTAAGTGAGTCCTGCTACATTGGCCCATCCCACTCGCTGGGCCAGGTGTGTGTGCAGACCCCTCAGCCAAAGAATTCTGACTGGGGGAGGGGGTCCAGGAAGAGACCCTCCACTGTTGTTGCCCCCACCCTGTGGAACTCTTCCCCCCCCCGCAAGAGGTGAGGTGGGCCCTCACCCTCCTGGTCTTCTGGAAAGGAGCGAAAGTCTGGATCTGCAGCCTTGCGTGGGAGCCCCAGCGGAACAACAGCCGTGGGGCTGGCTGGGGGCCTGAAAGCCGCCCTCCCTTCGCCATCCCGTTGGCTTTAAGGGGATCTAATCATGCCCGCCTCTCTCCAAATGTTTAACTCTCAACTGACCTACTTTTATACTTTTGTATTTTACTTTGAACCGCCCAGAGCCCCTCTCCAAGGGAATTGGGTGGTTCAAAAGTGAGAAAAATAAATAAAAGTAAACAAATAAAATAAATAAATAGATTCTGATTTTCTTCACAGCAGTTACAAATACTATTATATTTTAACATCATGACTTTCAACTTTCTATAATCTATACTGTCTAGTCATTAAAACCATAAATTAGAAGATTTGTTTTTAGGCAAAAAGCCCCTCATGGGTGTCCGGTCACCAGCTGACACAGACTTGCCTTTCCTCTAGTCAGGCCAGGCCAGGGGAAGCCATTTTGGCAAACGCTCTCAATCTTCCCCAGCTGTTCCTTGGCTGGGGGTGTTGCCAGGTATTTGTGTACACTCTAATTTCACAGCAGTTATTATACATAAAAGCAGTATTCCATGTCTCTTTCTTAACTATTCATCCATCTGTTCCAGGAGGAAAAGTTATAGTTTCAATTGAATATCAATCTTTAAAATCCTCTGAATCCTTTGAATGTATTTGAGCCCAAATTTTCTAGCTTTTTACACATCCACTAGGCATAATAAAAGAACTCTTATTTTTATTCCCATTTCCAACATAAATGTAACTTCATACACTCTAGATCGTTCTTCTCCTGTTCTATATACCAATGGTATTTCATTTTGTAAAAAATTCTCTTTAAACTGTGACACAATGTAAATTTTATGTTAATAGAATAGAATAGAATACTTTATTGGCCAAGTGTGATTGGACACACAAGGAATTTGTCTTGGTGTAAATACTCTCAGTATACATAAAGAAGGAAGATTCGTTAAGAATCAAGAATCAACTTTTAACTACATATTTTTCCATTATTCCATCTGTACAGTATAACCATGGTTTTTAGCTCATTTTATCATACATTCTTCGACCTGTTCTTCTCTTGTTTCAAATTTCAATGAAAATGTGTACATTTTAGCAATTCATTATCTGTACATAATTCCATTTTGAATTTTGTCTTACGTTGTTCAATGCCATCAATTCTTTATCTATTTTAAGTCTTTCTGATGGCTGCACGAAAACCCATGACAACTGTGTCCCATGTCATGAAGTCTTGTCTTAACTCTATTTTATATTCCCCTTGATGAAATTCCAGCACCTAATAATAGATTCATCATTTTATCTTTGCCCGTCTTCACTATAAAATGCTTCTTCTGCTGAGAACCATAAAGTTGCTTTTGAGCACATCTGGGGTTTCCTATATTTATTCCATTGTCTCTGTATGGCATGAGTAACATGGTGATTTTTGAAGTCTGCATTAACTCTGAATCTGTTGTACCACAGGCATTTATGGCACTGACCTCTAAGATTAAGTTCTTTTAGCTCTAAAAGTATTTTACTGCAGTTCTCAAGAACTCCTTTTATCCAAACCAAAAACACTGCCTCAGATCAGGTAGACCCGAACTGCCTCTTTCCTTTGCATTTGGGGATGCCTTGTGGGGTCGTTCCCCCCCCCCACTGTGCCGTCTCGGAGGTCTCTTTTTGCCAATCTCCCATGGGCAGAGTTTTGAGTCTGCAGAGCCGCCTGGTGCTGGCACCCAACCCATCCTGTACTCTTTGCTGGAGGCTGAGACAAGCTGCATCGATCTGCTGCTGAAACTACTCGGGCACATTTCTATGTTTCTTGTGCCACTTACACTCTTTCTAAGCAAGTCTATTTATAAAACTGCATTTAATTGTGCATTAAAAAACAAAGCCCACTTCAGTCTTTAACTCGGTGACCTTCTGAGCCGTGGCACTGCGGCAGTGGGCAGTAGTGCAGGAAGCAGCATCTTTCTCTTTTTTCTTAAAATATCAAGTGGGCTAAGGATTATTATTCAAGGATTAATAGCAAGCCAGAAGCTAAACCCTGATTAAAAAAAAATGGCATGCCAGTTAGTTTTGTTTAAAAAGATCTCAGCAGTACATTTCTGTAGATTTAGGAAAACGCTTCATTTCTTGATGTTTTTTGGCTGCTGCAGGCTGGAAAATTAATTATTCAATGGAAAAGAAAGTGAGAAGAAGAAAAAAACTTGGGCATCTCGAACAAAGATTCTGAGATGTCCCTCTTTAGAAGGAAGGGAGACTTAGGAGGGAGGTTCCTGTAATACAAAAAAGAAGGCAAATAATTCCTGCATCAGAAAAGTAGCATATCAATATAAAGGTTTTAAAATACCTAGGACTTTAGGATCCAAGCTATGCATCTACAAGCTATGCATCTTTGGGGAGGGGGTTGTTTTTGTTTTAATGAAGCATCCCATCACCATTTGTGGAATTAATACATGCCATCAGCACAAGGCACCTAACTGTCAGGTTGTGCACTTCTCACATTTTTGCTATAAATTCTTGACACAAACTTTGTACACAAAATCCTTGTATTAGGAAAGATTTCTTAAAGTATGAATATTAGAATTGAAAGCAAATGTATAAGTGCAAGTGTGTATTTTTAATGCATTTTGATGTGGAAACTGATTGGAAATATGTCTAAAATTCTAACAAGATGTCAATATATCCATCCTCAGCCATATGTTCCCCCTTTACAAGCAAATGTAAGGGTATGTATTTGGTTATAATCCACTTGGATGGCCCACTGTTCTATATACATAATTATTATATCACTTTTTTTCTAACAGACAGTTACCATAGTTAGTAACAAGATACAAAGTTTACTTCATTATGGGAAAAAGAGCTGGACAAATACCAGTCAAATCTCCCATTTGTTCTGCAGGCAATCTTTTGCCTTTTGGAATTGAATGTAGGAAAAATTATCATTTCTTTAATTCTGCCCACCTGCCTGTCTATCGCGCACAGATACACTATATTCCCACGGATACTTGTGGTGCTGTGTCTTCCTGCACAGGCCTATCGCAGTCCGGTTATCCACAATGGACTAAGTCCCCAGGGTTCATAGTGGACCAAGACTGGAAGTGATGGGTGTTCCTCTCTTTCTAGCAGCTTCAAAATCCACTTGGGGTTGGTCAGCTTTTCCCTACTCTGGTACAAAACTTCTTACAGCTGTGCACGTGGTGGGTGTTCCAGAATGGATCCTTTACCAGAGTTTTAAAGGCCCTCAGAAGCCCAGGAAGATGGGTGGTTTTGATTCAGGTCCAGAGTCTATTCCTGGACTCCAGCTGCATCTCCAGGGTTGCCTCACTGGATGTCTGAGCCAGAGCTCTACTCCAGCCAGCAGAGAAGGTGGCTGCCTTCCGCTGGCATTAAACGGCTGCAGGCAGGGAAGAAATCAGGTGAAATGGTTCCCGGCTTGGGCAACAGGGCTGCCTGCCTGCCTGCCTGCCCTAAAGTGGCTCATGGTGACATGGAATTTGGCAGCTGCCGATCTACTCGTGGCGGTTCTCGACTCTTTTCCAGAAATAAGAGAGGCGTTTTCTGGACTGCGTGGGGGCATCTCAGCATTTAGCACACAAACTCTTTTAGTTTATTTTAGTTTATTTTAGCCATGTATAGTTTCCTCGGCAGAAAGTCAGGTGTGATTAGCTCCCCTTTTCTTCCAGCTCCTTCTGGGTTGGTTGGCTTCCCTCCTGCCTGCAAAGATCTCTCAGTTCCCTCTGAGAATAAAGCTGAGCTTTACCCCACAATAGTAAAACTGGTTTTTCTAAGATGAAGCAGAGAAAAAGACTTGGAGCTGTTGCTATTACAATTATAGTTGCTTCACTGGAACTCGGATCGGATGATCTAAGTAGAAACAGTGGGGATATTGAGACAAACGGGGAGGGAAGGATCAGGGGCAGCTCTTGAAATAGCTCAGCGATGGTGAATATTCTGTCTCTTCTTCTGTCTGAACAAAACGAAGTGCTGGAAGAGAACAGACAGGCTGCTCCTGTGACCTGCTTGCTGTACTTTAAAGCAGGTCCTTTAAAAACTTCTCCCATGGACGCTGCAAGTATTGCTTTCCCCTTGTGAGTTAAAGTGGGTTAAAGTGCTGGAGTGAGAAGGAATGTGGTCTGACAGAGCGGGTGGAGGAATCCACTCTAGCCTTGGAGAAATTTAAAGGAGCTGCTTCCAAAATGCTTGTCTCTTAAGTGCTCTGTGTGTGTGAGAGAGAGAGGGGGGGGGAGAGGAAGGAAGGAAGGAAAGAAAGAAAGAAAGAAAGAAAGAAAGAAAGGAAAGAAAGAAAGGAAAGAAAGAAAGAAAGGAAAGAAAGAAAAGAAAGAAAGAAAGAAAGAAAGAAAGAAAGAAAGAAAGAAAGAAAGAAAGAAAGAAAGAAAGAAAGAAAGAAAGAAAGAAAGAAAGAAAGAATAGGAAGAGAGAGAGAGATAAAACTCTGTGCTATTATTTTTAATTGTTCCATTATTTATCAT
Organism: Bungarus multicinctus; assembly: GCA_023653725.1. Classification (NCBI taxonomy): domain Eukaryota; kingdom Metazoa; phylum Chordata; class Lepidosauria; order Squamata; family Elapidae; genus Bungarus; species Bungarus multicinctus. Next base: position 986,796 of record CM042848.1, read on the forward strand.
GTGTTAATATTTTACACCGTCCTTACATATAGAGTGATTTTTCTGCCTTTCTTTTGCCCAGGGCTACCACATATTTTTCAGGGTTTACATACATTCAATGTCAATAGTCCAGAGCATAAAGTACAGATGTGTTTAACAAGAGTTGAAAAGGGACCTTGGAGGTCTTCTAGTTCAACCCCCAGCTCAGGCAAAAAAACTGAGGATGCCAAACTCTGAGTAGAAATCCTGGGAAAGGTGTCAGAATAATACTTAGAAGGGACCTTGGGTGAACGCTATACCATTTCAGAGAAATGGCTGTCCAGTCTTTTCTTAAAAACTTCCAGTGATTGAGCACCCAGAACTTCTGGAGACAGGCAGTTCCACTGGTTAATTGTTCTCACTGTCAGGAAGTTTCTCCTTAGTTTTAGGTTGCTTCTCTCTGTTCAGTTTCCATCCACTGCTTCTTGTTTGCATTCTGCTTCTTTGGAAAATACATTGTCCCCCTTTCTTTGTGGCAGCCCCTTAAAAGCCTGTTGCCTACCACACTCTTGGGTAAAGCATGTGAGTCATTTCCTCTTTTCAATGAAAGTACATCTGTAGTATGCAGATAATAAAGTCAAAACAGGTGAACAACATTTTTACAGAACTCTAGATAAGTTGAGGCTGGGTGACAAGGAATGGCTGGGAGGGGAGGGGACAGGTGAGGCACCCCTTGATGTGAGTGACATTGAGTTGGCCACGCCTACCCAGTCACATGACCACCAAGCCACGCCCACCCAGTCACATGACCACCAAGCATGCCCATCCAGTCACATGACCACCAAGCCACGTCCACCAAATAAGCCACGCTCACAGAACCGGTAGTAAAAATATTTAAATTCCACCACTGGTGCGGAGGGTTCCTGCGGGGCCATGTGGGCGGCACAGCCTTGTGTTCCAGGGCAGCCTAGATTAATTGCTTGGGGGGGTGCTCTTGGGGGGACATTTGGGGTGGCCCAGTGGTTGGCGACTACTGTTCTAAGGAGCAAGTTCCTCCTCACTTGCTGCTTTGGGTCAGTTCCGTGATTCCTGGGCTGGATTCGGCAACAGCTGCTGTCTCAGCCATGGCCTCAGGAGCAGGTGAAAAACTGCCAGACAAAATGCTGAGGGCTGATTTATGCCTTTTAGGACCACATAGGATCTTAAGTGGGCTGATTTATGATGACTCTGTTTACTCTCTGCTGCATTAGACGGTGAAGTAATGGTTTAGGCAGCTGGAATAAACATGGTGTTCTTTTACATTACTTTTTTTTCCTTCAATATCTTTAAGCTTTTTACATAAAATCAAAATTTCAGTATGGACATCTTGACCCAGATAAGTGGGTTATTCTTTTGCAGTTGATCTGGAAGTCATCGAACTGTTTTTGCTTCCGAGACACAATTCTTATGTGTTAATCTATAATTTATTTAATCGGGGTTTATTAAATAACAATTGGCTGCATTCACAATCTACCTTAAGACTGTGTGTGAAAATGGGGTATAATTTTCTACTAATATCTACAATGTGTAGAGCAAGAAGGGCATCATGGTAGCATATGTTATATAGGTGTGAAAAATGATTTAACTGGAGAAGATCATTGGCTCCTTTACAGCCACTTTATTGGCTCCTTTACAAACACTTTTGCTTAATAAACAGAACTGAAGAAAGTACATAGAAAGCAGCAATCTTGAGAAAAGGATCAGGTAAGGAAAAGGGCCTAATTAAATGGAATGAGCCTTCTCAACATCCTCCTAATTGTCTTTAAATGTTACATTGCAATTCACAGCAACTAGTTGAGTTTATCTCAGTGGTAAAACATAAGATGTTTCACCAACTGATTCCTTTAAAATGAAGAAAAACAGACTGAATCTATGCCATTATAATTTCAATACACTTTTGTCTAGCTAATGGCCTGGGCAAATAAAAATCTTTGGGTTCAGATGTCCTCAATTTTATGTATTTATTCAATGTATATAGCCATCCAGCTCAAACAAGGGACTCTGGGTGGCAAACAATCCTTAAACAATTAAAAATAGACTAATACAAGATTAAATAGCCAAGCGGCAGCTGAGGAAAAAGATGCTCTAGGAAAGAGCCAGGAAAGTGGGCTCTTGGCCTCTCAGTCACACCGGGCAGGCCTTCCAGACTCTGGGGCAGAGTCAGGGCCTCTCCCCTGAAGGGCCGGGGCCCCAGGCTGTGGCAGGGAAGAGCTGGCTCCTCTTCCTCCTCCTCCTCCTCCTTGTCTCCACCAGCCGGCTGGCCGGCTTCCCAGGGCCCAGGGCACCCCTGGTGGGAGGCTCCTTGCTCAAGCCGATGGGCCAAATCAGCCGGGCAGAGGCTCCTGGGGAAGAAGGCAGCCCCTCCAGTTACTCCGTCCCCAGTCACGGAGGGCTTTAAAAGTGGCAACTTTGAATTGCACCCAGGCAGGGACACGGGGACACACACATACACACACACACACACACACACAGAGGCAACCCATGCAGCTCACAAAACAAAACAAAAAAAAAAGCCACTTGTCTGGGATGGCCACAATTTTATGGAGCCCCCACAGGGAGAGCCTTCCAGAATGAAGTTTTCTCAGAGGTTTTCCTCTCTTTATAATATTAATTCATTTTATTTATACAGTTTTAAATTTTAATAGCTATTTAGAAACATAAGAAGAAAAATAGAAAGGAAGAAAAACTAAAGCAGATACACAAGCATTATCAGGAAAGGCTAAGTAAACATTCCAAAATAACATTAGGTATGTGCTGTGTATTGTATCGATGTGGAGCTTCTGAACACCTCCTCAAGATGTACTTCCTCAGACAACCCCTGACCATCGTCCAGCCTGTGGCTCCTCCTTGCCCTCGCCCTGCCTGTCTCCCAAGGTTATTCTTATAGCCCGCTCCAATGATTCAGGAAGAGGAGAAACCCCATTATGGATGCCCCTGAATTGTACAGCGCAAGTGAAATAAGTACATTCCTTGTACCCAGGCATTTCAACCAAGTTCCAGCTCAGTCATGGGATTCAAATTTTTTAACTAATGGGTTCTATGGCTCTCCATTCCCACCCAACTCCTGGGGGAAGGTTACCGCAAAATCCCACTAACCTGCTTTCCAGCTCCATTCTCCTGTGCAGGGCAACTGAAGAAGACCCAGCCGATCAGCAGGGACTCGATGGGAGGCAGAGAATAGATGGGGTTGGCAGGGCCAGTCAGTGGTGGGATTGGCCAATTCTCCAAACTGCTCAAAATTTCCACTACCAGTTCTGTAGAACCGGTCAGAACCGGCTGAAGACCACATCTGGTTCCAGCTACATATGGTCCCAGCTGGGTTTTTTTTTCCTCCAAGCACAGGGGCTATCAAGAGGGCCTTATTAAGCTTATCAGAGTAAGTCCAAGAGAAACAAAATCCCGTAATGTTTCAAAGAACACCCACTTCACATACATCACTAGCTAGCATCCATATAAAAAGGGGAACCAAAGGGACTCAACAGTCATTTCCTCCCAGTGTCTTCACTTTTTTAAAAAGAAAAGAATTGAGTCTGAGAAAACTTTGTCCTCGTGGAATAATGTTAAATAAATACTCAGCAGGTTACTGCAGTGATGAATTCTACTTCTAAGATGGCCAAATCACTAACTGTCCTTTACAGAGAAGTTAATGTGTATCTCAAGGTCATCTCAGGAGCTTTCTCATGTTAGGGTAGTTATGAGCTTAACTTCTGTTGCTTCTGTTCTCTTATTTTTAGGGCAAACTAACAAAGTGGAAAACCTTAGGAATAAAGGTGTTCTCTACACCGTGGGATTTTGATTTTCCAGACTTTCAAATCCCAGAATCCAATTTCCTTGGAGAAATGGAAAACTCCAAGGGAAGGAGATTCTCCCTACTTTGTTTTGAAGGATGCTACAAAGATAGTTTCAAGAGGACTTAAGTCTTCTCTGTTGTGAGTCAGGTGGTGTGTGTGTGTGTGAGAGAGAGAGAGAGAGAGAGGGAGGGAGAGGGGGGAGAGAGAGGGTTTCCTGCTTTGATTTTGGTTCTGGGTTTTGTCTTTCTCCTTCTACAAGTTATTTTAAGGCCCACCAGATGACCTGATCGAGATGGCATCCAGCCTTGGGAATATATTCTTTAAAGATGGTATAAAATGCATCTTCATGCCACTTTTAGCAAAATGTGAGGATGAGACATTATGTGAAGTAAGAAGACATTAAAATTTCATGTTAATGTATTATATTGCGCAAATCAATATCTATCATATTGAGTAAATCAATGCAGAGGTATCCATGGAGAGGAGGTCAAGATGGCAGCCACAACTGCAAGATCAAACCCCAGAATAAAAAAATGACCATGTTCTCACAGAACAAACTGAACAAGATAAATTGTCACCTTATTTCCTGGGGCAGTTGACTCCAAACTGCACTGGAGCCATTGTCATGTGACTAACTCTAAACTTGGCAAACTTTGGGAGAGCCACATCACACAGACAGACCATGGAGGAGCAGAAAAGGCAAGATGCTCCCAACGGCTAAGTTTCAGGGCAGCCACAGGGCATGTCCCCCAACCCCCTGGCTGGCTGGCTGCCCTTCGGAGAAGCTGCAGCTGACACGGAGACCTCTTGCTTGCACACCTGGGGCCCAGGGAGAAGAAGGGGAAAGGATTCTGCCCTGCCCTGAAATGCACAACTGGGTTGAGCAGGCTGTGTAAATGGAGCTACCGACTGTCACGCTTCCTTTGTGGTGAAACATCTGGGGTGCATGGAGCCCAAACGAAAACAAAAATAGTTCCACTCTTCCTCTTTCACACACATAAGCACATTTGTTTAAATTCATTGTTTATTTATATTTAAATTTTTCATAGAAAAGAATAATCAAATGAAGGAAGTGCAAGAAACATTCACATACATTCATGTACGCATTCCATTTATTTCTAATCAAAAGTCGGTTCCAGGTACCTTTTGGTGCTGAGCAAAATACTTTGAGCATTTTAAACTCTTCGTATGTGGCTTTTTATCTAGATTTCTGATTTTCAAAATAACACACTTGTGAAGCCCCCATTAACTAGGGTGCTATTCTGCATCCTGTAACAAATGTAACAAATATCCAAAACAATGACAGTTCAGAATTCAGGCCATTGGGTTGGAAACCTGAGTTATGAAAGACTCCATGAGGGGAATCAGAATATCATAGTGTAGTTTTGCATCATGTGAGAATTCCTGCTCATCCCAAAGAAGGAAATATTTCCTTTACGGTTGCCACAGACAACACATGCAAAGAAATGAAATGACGTGCGTTGATTTATGTAAATGGCACAGAATTTCCATTTTGCTGGATTTATTTCTTCCAAAACAGTCAGACATGCAAAAACAACACTCATGAAATGCATTTTAAATGCAATGATTTGTGCTGGGAGGTTCCTCAAGGAGAACTCTTTGAAATCGGGCACCAAGGGCTCCCGGGGCATTGGGTCTACGGTGAGCCCAGATGGCTGAATTAGCCACGTTAAAAGTGTGCTGTCCAGCCAGTGTATGGGAATTGGATAGTTGGTTAGCAATTGTGAGCTGTTCCCTTAAGGGAATGCATCATGGTAAATGTAGTTAAAGGTATCCTGGGAAATGTAGTCCATGTCACGTGACCACATCTGTAATCCTGATTGGAGACTAAATTGACCCTCGATGGGTTGGGGGAGGCTCCCTCACTCTTCTCTGAAACCTCCATACCATGCAGCTGCTTCAATCATCATGGGGTTGAGACCTTTTTATCTTTCTACTGTTCTGCTTATTATTCTCTGGATGGTATAAAGCAGACAGAGTAACTCCACAAAACATCTATAACAAAAGTCTTTTTTATTGGTTCATCGGGTATCCTCATAACTCACATTTGTGACGAAGTTCTTCTTAATGTCCAATCCTTTGTATATCCGTCTTGTAGCGTAGAAAGATAAAAAGGTCTCAACCCAACAAGGGTCAATAGTGACCAATCAGGATTACAGATGTAGTCACGTGACATGGACTACATTTCCCAGGATACCTTTAACTACATTTACCATGATGGTAAACACATTATTTACCATGAGGGAACAGCTCACAATAGCTAACTAACTATCCAATTCCCATACACTGGCTAGACAGCACAAAAAGCACCTTCACATCATACTTTCCAGAATCTCTCCTTGATGGAACATTTGTCTCAACAGGCACTCCCAACTGGAGAAATTTGACATTTTACTGGAAATGTGCCTTTTTCTTTCTTTCCTGGATTGCTGCTCCAGAACTGAACTCCTAGCTGCTTCTGGCACTACTGTCTTTTGCTGCTGGGTTCTTTTGATTTCATGCCCTGTGCCGAGTTTTGGTGGTTGGATTTGGGAGAGGACTCTGCTCCTGAACGGCTAAGTGGCATTTTCCATGATACTAAATGGGGAGGGGGAATTGCACGCTGTCCTCCGTTAAAAACATACCGAGGAGCAGGGACTGCTCCGCTTTGAGCCGAGCAGGAAGAGCTGGAAGTCTGGGAGGCAGAAGAGCCGAGAGGGACAGTGAGTCAGTAGAAATGGCAGGTGGGGATGTCGGGGGAGGAGTTTACTGTAGGCTGCCTATGAATCAGCCATGCGAAGGGGCTGCCAAAAAGGCCAATTTAATTTTAGGCTACCTCAACACAGTTCCCAAACCATACGAAGGCATTCGCTGCGCCTCAGTCACGCCTTGGCTACTCTGCCCGGTTCTGGGTGCCCCATTTTAAGGAAGGCCCAGAAAAGCTTCCAACACCTGGAAGGCAGCCGCAACTGCTATTATGACACCCTGGCCGACTTGAGCATGACGATGCAAACATTACCCCTGACGTACTGGAGGGTCGTGTCACAACAGAGATACAAAAGGTTGCATTTCATCGTTTTATGCGGTGGGCAAGGACGCCAGGCACATTGGGGGGGGGGGGGTTCCTCTCGCATTCCAGAAAGCCAGGAAAGGCCTCTGAGCCACAGGAAGGCAGCTTCTCATCAAGGCACCAAGATGGGCACCGAGCGGTGGGCCTCCCTTCCCTGGGAGCTTTTGTGGCACGGAAAACGTGCCGCCGTGGAGGCTGGGAAGGTCCCCCGTCCATTCCGGCCCTGAGCGGGGAGCGGAGGGGGCTTCATCCCAGCTCCCTTGAGGAACACAACCGGTGGGCTTCAGCTTCAGCAGTCTATGAAGTTGTCCTGGGGGGGGGGGGATCTTCTCTGTATCTTTAACATCTCGTGGGTGCCTCTCTCTCTCTCCCTCTCTCTCTCCCCGTCTTGACTCGCCTTGGATGGCTAGAGGGGCCAGCAGGAGACCCTCCGCCTGCTGCCAGAGCCCCGCCCCATCGCCTCCCCGGAGACGCCGGAAAGCGGGGCGCGCGCAGGGCCCCTCCTGCCCCCCCCCCCCCGGGCGGGCGCAGAAGCCTCGGCGCGTGCGAAGAGAAGAGCCGGCCAGCGGAACCCCCCCTTCCCTCCCTCCCTCCCTGGCGCATGCGCTGGGCGGCCGGAGCGGGGGAACTCTGGGATGTTTCCCCCCGGCTGCCTCTTTCTCCGCCAGCGCCTCAGCCGCAGCCACGGAAGGCGCCCGCCCGCCCGGCCGGCCGGCCATGGAGAGCCCCCGCGCGGAGGAGGACTGAGCGGCCGGGCGGGAAGGGCCCTAGGGCCGCGCCCACCAGCCCTTTAGGCCCGCGGCCGCCCTCGCCGACCATGGGCAACGAAGCCAGCCTGGAGGGCGGCGAGAGCCTGGCCGGGCTGCCCGAAGGTGTGGCCGGGGCCGCGGCGGGAGACCTGAGCCGCTTGAGCCCGGAAGAGCGCAGGCAAATCGCCGCCGTCATGTCAAGGGCGCAGCAGGCGCTGCCCTCAGGAAAGACCGCTGGCCCGGAGCAGCCGCCTCCCTTGACAAGGCACGCCCGGGGCGGAGGGGAGGGGAGGGGAGGGGAGGGCCTGCCTGCGGGCGGGGGGGCCAAGGCCGGCTGCACGTGCCGCCTTTCCAGGGGGAAAGGGGGGGGGTCCATCCCCACCGTCCTCCCTCCCGCTGTGGGAAAGCCTTCCGGGGCTCCTCGGGCGAGGATGGGCTGAGCGTCGGTCTCCGGTCCCCCGCGGTGTTTACCGAGTCAAGATGGGAGCAGCTTCCGCTCCACCGGGGGGGGGGGGCAGGCGGGGGGGGTTGATTCTCGGCCCGGAGCTCTGCTGCCCCCCCTCCCCTCCCCCTCCCGCCAAGGTTTGGAAGCCGCCTCCGTTTTCCCTGCGCTTGAGCCTCTGCCCCCCCTCCCCCTCCGGCGCTGGGTTGCAGCAGCAACAGCAGCAGCCGCCCTCGCCGGCCTTGGCTGTTGATGGAGGCCAGCGAGGAGGAGGAGGAGGAAGGGAGGTTGGCGGGGGCCCGGGGTCGCTCTCCCAGCCCGCCCGGCCGCCCGCCGGCCGCTTCGCCCAGAGAGAGAGGCGGGCGGCGTCTCCGGGCGCGACTCCGGCGCTCTCGGCCGGGCGGGCCCGAGCAGCTGTCCAAGTGCTGAAAGGGCCGCTTCCTCCCGGCGCCTCTCCCGCCGCTGCCCGTGGAGGCTTCTTAGCGCTGAGCGGCCGCAGGCAGGCAGGCAGGCAGCCATGCTGCAATATGCTGCGAGGTGCGGGTGTGTTTGTGCATAGAGCGAAGCCCGTTTTTGCCCAACTCACATTCTGCGAGCCTGACAGTGATCGACACGGAGTTGTGTCTCGAAACCTCCTTATTAGAATAACAGAACACCGGAGATTTATAAGCGATGTTCAAAACCCAGGAGGAAGCAGCTTCCGTAAGCTATAGCGGTCAAGGTTTGGTGCCATTTCCCCTTGCACCTGAGCAACCGCCGGCCCCTGGCTCCCCTCAGCCCCCCAAGCGCTGTCATTGCTGACCCCTGGGTGGCCCCACCATGTCATGCCAAAATGACGGCTGTGGAAAAGGGCCAGTTGCACCAGGATTGTGCGAGGCCCGCTTGAGCATTACAGATGGTACAGACACATGTTGTACGAGCCTGTGGGCATGTAGTAGCACTTAGACCTATATAAATAGTCTAAATCTATATAAGTGATTTATACAAGAAAATGATGCAATGATTGAAAAATGTTAGCTGTTCAATTGATTTACCATAACAGAGTTTGGATCTAAATTAATGTGTTTTTCCTACTGACAGTGCACAAAATAATTTTAAGATTTTCCTGCATATGAGGATAAATATAGTATTTGAACATATGTTCTCTGCAAACATGTATAGCTCTTTAAAAGGAAAAAAAACCATATACTTAGCGCTAATTATTTGCCTTATTTGTTCAGTGACGTTTTCTCCATATTTTGTATATTTCAATTTTAATGTAATTACCTCATTCTAAAGTAACAAGTTTTATGGATTGCAAACAGTAGAAAGGTATCCCACATAAATACTGCTTAATTAATGTTTTATTTGATGTGCTTAATGTTTTATAAGTTTTCTAATGCCATAGCAACTATATGCATGGTATATCTATGGCCTACAATGTAGGCTGAATGAGGTGGACATCTAACCCATCATTAGTTCTGCATCCTGTTAAAGCGTGGCATTCAATTTGTTCTATGTATTTACTGCCCTATGTTTTGGGTTCTTTTTATCTTGACTCGGGACACTGGAGACGTTCCCATTTTCCCTCCATCTCAGGTTTCACCTATTTACTACTTTGTCTTACTGCTACCAATAGTATAAACTAATTTCTAAATCACCTTTTCATTTGTGTACCTATTTTTATTGAGGTTAATGTATACCTTGGCCTATCTTTTGCAATAACTTACATCTATGTCTAAATATCTGTTGACAGGTTGGCCTGTTTTTCTTTACCAAGAGGTGTATGTTAATTAAATTTAAAAGTATGTTGCCATTACTTAAATATTAATTTGTACCTAGAAATATTGCCAATTATCTTCAGTTGTGAAGTGGTTGAAAAGTAAAATCTTTCTGCTGACCCAACAATTATACAATATCAAGAAGGTGCCTCAGTTGCGGAAACTTATCCAATGGATTAGTTATGATGAGATACATTCAACTTTATCTGTTAATTCACAGGAACTTCAGCAAATCTAAATGTTTATAATAAAGAAGACAGGATCTACCAATATACTCCTATGCATGTCTATTGTTGCTGATTTGTTTTGTTCATAGTCTCCCACACAAATGGCTTATCAGATGCTTAAAAGAAGCTCACAAACAGGCTCCGATTCTGTAGGCAGTGTGTAGCTCTTGTACTAGATGGCCATAAGTTTGTCTAACATTTGAAGACTTGATAACCATCATCGCATCATAAGGAAGTAACTTCTGCATTTCACTATGCACTACATGAGGAAATATTTGGCTTTACTTGTTCTGAATCAGCCTGCATAGTATGATCCCAGAATGGTTTTGATTTGTATATGTAAGTGTTCTTTTTATGAGTTAGGTCAATCAAAACTCTGGAATTGAACTGGAATTATATGGGACAAAATAAGAGTAGGCCTCATAGATGAAACAGATTTGCAGTAAGTGACAGAAATCTTCCTCAAGTCAGATTCAGTTCCTGGTAACTTCACAGGCATGAATGTAGATAGCTAGAAAACAGTATGAAAATTGTTACCTCTGTAAAGATTAAAACATTGTTTAATGTTGTAATAGCACAGCAAATCTCAGGCTTCATTTCTTCTACTTCAGATTAATTAGCATTTTGCATTAGGCCCAGATCCATAATCCTAACTCTGGTTAGTTGAAACAAGCCAGCTTTGTGAAGGATGTGAAACAAGATGTGAAGGATACATATTTCCATGAACTTAGTTCATCTGCCTAGTTCAAATGACAGAACAGCTTTGAAAAACATGCCTTGAGTTTCTCACCACTGTAAGGAAAAGGAAAGAAGGAGAAAAATGCTTTTAAAGGAACTTTGAGTGGCAAACAGAAATAAAAATATAAACCAGAACCACGACAAAATAGATCAAGGACCCTAATAATGTTATTACTGACATTAGAAGTCAGGACCTCTACTAAGTTGTTTATAGTTTTCTCTCCTCGGTAAATATGTATATATAAATATGTTGTTTTAATATACTTTTTCAGTTTGTCCCTTAGTTTTTTTTTGACGTCTGTTAGGGATGCAAGTGGTTGGTTCTGATAGGCCTGATAATCCTTTCCAACCTAAGATTCCACATAGACAGGTAAAGGCATCTCTTTAGGATTCAATTCACAGATCATGCTAGGCCAAGACTTGCTTAATTATGGCTTGCCAAATAAGCCACAATTAGCTGAATCCCCACAAATCCCAAGTCATGTTTTACAAAACAATTCCTGTCAGCCTCTTCTTCCTCTGCCTGCTGCCTTTTCTCCTTTCCTTTCATCTCCCTTGCACAACCGTGCGAGGCAGGCTGGACTTCCCTGGCTGAGGATTTACTGGACCCTCCCTGGGGTCTTCAGTTGTGGCCTTCGCTAAAGCCCACCATGGCTTAGCCCAGGGCAGGTGGTGAGCTGGACGGGGTATAACTGACACGTTTTGTTCCTTGGGGAGGAATGTTTGTGCTAAAATACTAAGGGCTTTTGACTTAGAGTGATGAGGGATAAGACTGAACGCCCTTAGCTGAACTTGAATGCTTTTTTTTCTCTCTTAAAAATTTGGGACAGTTAAATGACAGGACCTTTTAGTCAGAAGAGAATGTTGGCCGCTTTCTTTAAAATGCCAGCCTTTTGATACGCAGAAGTATTAAACAGATGAAAAACTTGCTAGGCAGCAAATGCCCTGTAACAGATGCACTCTCTGTCACCTCAGGCCTAAACCATTTGGGGTATGTACACAGTATTGTTCAGAATTCAGAAAGCTTTTCAATTACAATTCTCAGATTAAAATACATCAAGTCAGTTGATGAAATGTTAAGAAATGCTGGTCTTCCTTGGGAGAAAAACAAAAGCAGAGTGAGTTTACTGGCGCTTGTTTTCATGTAAGCAGGTTTAGTATATATATGCATGTTACGTAAGTAGATGTGTGTGTATAAGTGTCTACATGGACATAGACATAAAGATATGTCAGTCTTCCACCCTTAGCCTTGTCTAATGTTAGTGTATTGAGCTCATGGGCTCTATGCATTCTGTGAAATCAAAACACAATTTCCGTATTGGGGGGAATAACCCCAACTCTCTGCCCTTTGAGGTTTGGAATAATAGCGGTTTTCATGTGGTCCATTCTTTAGGTTTTGGGGTGACTTCTAGGTGGGAAATGGGGTGGCTTTTTTTTAGAGGCCTCCTGTTCTTTTCTCCAGCTTTAATATCTATTCCCACCAGTTCACATGGCTTTTGGTGATAAGGAAAGTTTGTAGCTGGTTTCTAAACTTTATCCCTTTCCACTTCTGTTTCTAGTGCTTGAGTCACATCTAAAGTACCTCTGGTTCCTTTAGGCAAACCCTTCCAGAGACCGATCTTCAATCAGTTGATATAAATTTTACTTTATCTATGTAAGCACTCTTATGTGCCTTTCTGAAGTGTAACCTTTGGTTATAAATATATTTTTAGCAAGTGAGGGCTTGTATGGACCAGATATGTTGTGATGGATCAAACCTTTTCTGTTAATCACACATCCCTTTGTGAGAGATCCAATAACATCTATTAATTAAATTAAATTAAATCTGTTTATTACAGCCATAAGGCCACACACAGTAAAATATCTTAATAGTGCAACTGTTACATCTTTCCCCCTCTCTCTCCAAAAATCAATGAAGATAGTAGGATCTAAAAATCAATAACCTAAAATGATAGCAGGTTTTTAACCTATATTCTTTTCTAGGGTTTTTGTCATATTATTTTCTAGCAGGATTATTTTATGGCATATTGTAAGTGCTGACTTTGAAATAGTTATAGCTGATTTACTGGGTTTACTGGTTTAAATGTATGTGATGATGGTCTTTGATCATTGTTCCTGCATTGGGCTTTTTTTTAAAAAAAAACATCTGGTTTGGTTTACCTATGTAACAAGTAGCTTGTTTTTAATTGGTATTTGTACTCTTCAGTTAGCACTTAGTACTGTGTGTTCCTCTCCAGAGATGGAGATTTTTTAAGCTAAAAATGTAAATAATACGTTTTGTTATTTATAGTTTATTTGAGATGTATGTGGGGGGGAGGGACAGAGAGAGAGAGAGAGGGAAAGGGAGGGAAAGAGAGAGGAGAAGTATTGGTTTTACAAAGAGAATCCTGTAAAAAGAAACCTTGCTGGGAAATAATTTACAGTGAAGAAAACTGCGTGGATCCTACAAAAATGATTTGATAGCTTTAATTTCAATTTATTGGCAAGTAAAGCGGAGAACATCAGAAGTGACTGTTAAAGTAATTGTGATACTGATTGTCACTGTACCAGCATAAGTTTTCATAATTTTGCTTCCATGTCACCCTGTACAGGAATTTTATGAAGTCTACCTCTATAAATTTGATATGAAAGATTCACTAAACATTATTTCTAAAATGGGAAAATAAAACACTTTACAGCAACAGTTAAAATGTAAAATTTTAAATCATGGTTCATTTAAATGTTAAGACAAGAACAATCAGCATAGGAATCAACACTAGGTTGCTCTTCGTACATCTTGCATAATATCTTTTTCAGTTTTGTAAATATCTCTGTTCACTTTTATATTTCAAAGCTGTAGAAATGAGTTTTGAAGAAATGAAATTAATATTTTAAAAAGAAAGGTTGGTGGAATGGCAGTATGCTTGTAACCTTCTTTTTATGGTTATTTTTACATGATAGATTTCCTAAGAAGCTTATGGAGGAAAACTATACTTTCCCTATATAGGCATGATATTTTTATGTAATCATAGTGGGAGGGCATATAAGTCTTGCCTTCCTGATTGACATGAATGAAAGCCTGGTCTCTTATGTAATGTCTTTTCTGCCCTGAGCTCAGGTGTTAAAACCAAAGTTATGATGGGTGTAGTGGACTATCTGTCTCGTTCTAACAACGTTGACCTAGTTTCTTCTTTACATATCATCCCTTATGAGGACATGTACCCGCTTTAACCTATCCAGCCAATCAGCTCTGCATTCTGCACTTCATAGTAGAGCCTAATACAGAGATCAAGGATCATAGGGGCTCCTAATTTAAAAGAAAGGGAAATCTTTCCAAATTTGACACCCTCCAAGTGTGTTGATACTGCAGCTCTGCGAAATCTCAACCATCAAGGGCAAAGGCTATTTTTTGCCAAGAATGTTAGATGTTCCAGCATCAAGACATTTGCATGTGGGAAGACTATCTTAGTTACAACTCAGTTCATATTTTTCTTGGCTATGACAGTCAACAATTATGTGCGGAGAACAGGCTTGTGTAGAAATTAGGAACAAACAATTTAGAAGCTTTTCAGTAGCGATCCATTGTAAGGATTTTGCCAGCTGAAAATATTAACCAGTTAAAATAACTTACTTTGGCATTTGGATAAATCCAATATAGTAGGTTCTTAATATTTATACAATAAAAGCAATTCATTTCTGAAGAAGCTCTTGATTAAAATTATTGCAGGATCACTTTATTTTTATGATTCGCAGAGCAGAGAAATTTTAATAGGTTAAATGTCATGAGTACCATACTTTAAAATTAATGTGCAGCAGGGAATAATGTCTGTAGACATCAGGACTTTTAATAGTTGATGCTGAAAACTGAAACACATAACTCAAAATAGAGTAGAAGAGTTAAGGAACAAATTATTCTTGAGAGAGAGAGAAATGTATCTCAGCCATTCACCAACTCTGCTGAAGAGAGTAGAATTTCACTCTAACGTTTTTCCAAAATAGTGGTAGCACACACATTAGAACTAAAAGTTGAGTCTTTTATTGACTTTTTGCTTTATGCACATTATTATCCTTTTACCTGACATAAATTCAGAGATAAAAAGCTTGATTTTTGGTACATTCCTTGTGCAATGTTGAGTTTCTGAAGTATAGGCATGCACAAATTATGTTCATCCATCCAGTCAGATGTAGCCTGAAAAAAATGGGCCATCCTTTCTGGTCTTAAAACTATTCAGCCACTTCAGCCCTTGGTTGGTGGGATTCATTTGATTTTTGAATTATATATTCATATCTTAACAGCGTGTAATGCCTGTGTAAAAGGTTGGACAAAAATTGTCCAAAGTGGGTATTCAGCTTAGCCCTTTGCTTCACTCTTCAAGAGCTTTTAAATAGTGGAAGAGTTTCTCTGCTTTCTGAAGTCATGGGGCCTAGTTCACTGAGGAGTTTGAAGTGAAGATTGGAAAGCTGTTGGCCTGGGACGGTCTGAGGTTTTCCTGGTCTTGAAGACCTTCAAGATTCCTTCCAGTGCTAGGATTCTTTGAAGATGAGAATTTTCTCAGGCTGGATTTTTGCTGGTCCTACTAATAAACATGCTATAGTGAAAGTCAGAAACTAGCAAATATAACAATAGCTGCTAATAAAATTCATCAGCCCCAGCAGGAAATGTCATCTATAATTTTGCATCACCTACTTGTCACCTGTTACCTATCCTCTCCTCTCAATTTGGAAAATGACCTCCGCATGTGAAGGATGGGAAATGGGAAGGTCATCTTTATTTGAATTAAAACCTTGAATGCATTTTCTGGTTTTGGTTTCTAATACTCGGAGGTTAACTTTGCTTATATCATGATATCTTTACAGATCCGCTCCACCTGATGGCAGTGATCATCCCACACAACAGGACAAGCCTCCAGATCCTGGGCCTCCCACACTCACTAAAAGCAAAACAGTTGATACCCTGAAAACGGAGCAACGGGTCCCTGGAAGAAGCACATCATCCATGAGTTTGAGAGAGTCTAAATCGAAGACTGACTTCAAAGAGGATCAGAAGCCAACTATGATGCCCAGCTTTCTCTCAGATGCCAACCCGTTTGGCGCAGTCACATCAGTTGTAAATAAATTCAATCCTTTTGATTTCATCTCCGACTCGGATACAAACCAGAATGAAGCCTCCAAGAAAGCAAAGCCCACCCAAAAGGAACAGGGTAGAACTGAGCCACAAGGGGGGCTCTCCAAGCAGCCTCTGCCACAGTCATCTCCCAAGCCAAGTGGTCCACAACATGGGCCTGTCAAACCGGCCCCACAAAAATCAGGGCCTCCCAAGCAGGTGCCACAGGCGCCGCCACAGCAGCAGCAGCAGCAACTGCCGCCTGGAATGCCCAGGCAGAGCCAGAAACCGGGCTCTGGCCAAACCACAGCGGAAGCAGGACCACCCTCGTCCCAGTTCCCAAAACCAGAGTGGATGGGGCCTGCAAGACCTTCCCCCCAGCAGCCAGGAGCTGAAAGGCTTCCCAGTGTGGGCCTGGCCAAAACAGCCTCCCCACCCCCTGCTCTCAGAAAACCAGGCCCCCAGCAGGGAGCGGCTCCTCCTAAGCAGCAAGCTCAACAGCCGGAAGGGCCTGCGAAGGCCGAGCCAGCAGCGTCCACTGAGCCACCACTGCAACGTTTGGCCGGTCCCACAAAAGCTGCCCTCCCCCAGCCTGGAGGACCTGGAAAGCAGCCCCCTCAGCAGCCTGGGCTCCCCGCAAAGCCTCCCGCCCAACAGGCCGAGCCCACCATTCAAGTCCAGCCCCAGGCGGGGCCTACGAAACCTGGTCCTCCCCTGTCCGGACCTTCCCAGCAGCAACCTGGGGCTCCGTCACAACCCGGATTACAAGCCACAAAGGCCACCTTTTGCCCGCTTTGCACAACCACCGAACTCCTCCTGCAGGCTCCCGAGAAGGCCAATTTCAACACTTGCACCCAGTGTCAAACTGTTGTCTGCAGTTTATGCGGCTTTGATCCTAATCCTCATATAACAGAGGTAAGTACATTTAAGATCTACATGTATGGTCTCATTAAAAACACACACACATTATTGAAAGTGAGTTAAATTTCAGACAAGTTGAGAACTTACCAGCATACGATTAGTATTGGTCAGCTGTCGGTTTGCTCCCCAATGAGCAGCGAGTTTCTGGAATGCCATGGAAGCTGCTTCGGGGTTTCTCCATAACAAGATGGATTGTGACAAGCTGCCCAGGATTGCTGTTCTTCTCTGATCGTTCCAAGAGGAAGCCGGTCACCCTCTCTGGCTGCTTGGGATGGGTTGGCTCGGCACGCTGGCCTTGGTGCCCCATCTGACTTGGAAGCTGCTGCAGCCGTTGCATTTTTCCTTTGGCAACTGCTTTCTTTATTCATACAAGTTATAGATTCTAAATATTCCCAGTTTCCCCAATAATGATTCAAATGATATATTTGAGTTTAATTTTAATTACCAGAAGGGTAGAAAGACATGAGGAGGCGTCATAAGCAGCCTTGGCCTAAGCTGGATTTGATGGGAATTCCCTCTTTGGGTTGCCCGGCAATTGCCTAACCCAAAGGGAAGGCAGGGTCAGAGGACGTGTGCAGGTATAAGGATCTCTACCACGCACCTTCATTAAGCAAGAGGGCATGTTTGCTTTTGGCCTTACATTATCCACCTTAGATTCCTTGTACAATAGTTTACAAGACAGAAGAAAAATAAGAATGAAAAACAATTACAAATGTAATCCAAGCAGCAGCTGATGATAACTGAGCCAAGCTGAAAGCTGACCAATTTGAAATATAGGGCACAATTTAATGGACCCAGTCTGCAGACTGCCTTCACTTGTTTCTGCTGCCTCAAAGTATTTAGCGTTAGATCTGATCAAAGGAAGTTGACATAGCATATGTGGGTGGAAGAGGGAGAGATCCAAGCTCAGGAGGGTGGGAGCTCCTGAGCGATGGAAAAGTCTGCCTCGTAAGGTGGCGGATGCTCCATCCCTGGAAGTTTTCCAGGCTGGACAACCCTTGGTCCAGAATGGCCGGAGGATGCCTGCCCAGGACAAGAGAAGGAGCCAGCCCTAGGACTCCTTTCTCTCGGGTCCCTCTGCATTCACCAGCAAACTCCGTTGGCGGGAGTCCCCTGCAGAAAGCCGTACAGGAGGACAGGAGGTGGGACGCTGAGTCCGCATGGAAAGGAGCCCAAGTGAAGGCGTACGGGGGCTCAACCCCAGGCGTTGCCTCGTTACTGGTCCTCCCTCAGCGCTGGGCCTTCAATTGATCCAGCGAATCACTAAACTTTCATTCCCCTTAGCTGCTCTCCATAGATTCTGTGGTCAAGAATCTGTGCGTGCCCACTGAATGCAGGGGCTCTAAGGAGGAGTAGGGGCTCCAGCATTGGTGCAAGATGCTTGGTGGCATGTATATGCAAGGAACATTTTGAATTTAATACCATATATATATGTGTGTGTGTATGTGTGTGTGTGTGTATGTATGTATGTATGTATGCAGGTCTTGGCATGTTCGGGCCTTTTCCCGTGTAAGATAGAGAGTATCTTGGCAACATTTCGACGAGATCCCACTCGCCATCTTCAGGCTGGTGCTTTTGGCTTTGTGTGAGCAAAGCGTGATTTGAGCTGCTGTCTCCCTATATATACTGGTGGGGAGATTGGCTGTGTTGCCGAAAGCACCAGCCTGAATATATATATATATATACACACATACATACATACATGTTAGGTTTTTGAGCTGATAAATAATTAAACAAGGGAGACTAGGATAGGTCTATTTCGAGCTACTTAGCTCTCGTCAGCTAGCCATACCCTTACTGGGATTCGAACCAGGGAAGTATTATATGTGAGGCAGTTGTAATTGCCATTAGGCCACTGGTTCTCCTCCAGATCAGCTGAGACAGGGGAATAAGTATATACTTGTGTTAGAACACCCTGGTAAGCCCCAATTAAGGGAGGAAGCATACTGCTGTCCTTTTCTGTCTTTTATATATATGCAGGTCTTGGTGTGTTCAGGTCTTTTCCCATGTAAGATTGAGAAAATCTACGAAAACAAATATGTGTGTGTGTGTGTGTGTATGTATATATATATATATATGTGTGTGTGTGTGTAAGGTTTTTGAGCTGATAATTTTAAATAATAAATAAGGGAGATTAGGATAGATCTATTTCGAGCTAGTTAGCTCTCTTCAGCTAGCCATACCCTTACTGGGATTCGAACCAGGGAAGTATTACATGTGAGGCAGTTGTAATTGCCACTACACCACCTGGCTCTATCCTCTTCAGCTGAGGCAGGGGAATAAGTATATACTTTGTATTACAACACCCTGTTAAGCCCCAATTAAGGGAGAAAGCATACTGCTTTCTTTTCTGTCTTTCGGCTCATCACCAGAGACCATACCGACAGAAAGCTATTTGTTTCGTTGTCTTTTGTTTACATGTGCCAGGTGGTGTAGTGGCAATTACAACTGCCTCACATGTAATACTTCCCTGGTTCGAATCCCAGTAAGGGTATGGCTAGCTGAAGAGAGCTAACTAGCTCGAAATAGATCTATCCTAGTCTCCCTTATTTATTATTTAAAATTATCAGCTCAAAAACCTTACACACATGTAAACAAAAGACAATGAAACAAATAGCTTTCTGTCGGTATGGTCTCTGGTGATGAGCCGAAAGACAGAAAAGAAAGCAGTATGCTTTCTCCCTTAATTGGGGCTTAACAGGGTGTTGTAACACAAAGTATATATATATATATATGTGTGTTTTCGGAGATTTTTGCGGGTATTTGTATGTGGATCTTTGGTTCTTCGGGTTTTCTCCCGCATAGAGTTGGAAATATCTAGGCGACGTTTCGATGAAGTCTCATTCATCATCTTCAGGCTTGTGTCTTCGGCCTTGTGCTTCTGAGAATTATATATATATAATGTATATTATATTAGAATTATATATATATAATGTACATTATATATATATAATGTATATTGCCACCTACTCTACTTACAAGGCTATAAAACACCATGTAAAAGAAATAAAAGCAATAACCCCACCCACCCTCCTCAGTGACAACACACATTCAAACTAGCCATTTGATGGGCTCCATCCCGCTCTGGATTCCCCAGGCCCACTGGCAGAACCAGGTCTTCTTCAGCGCCTTCCGGAAGAGTGCTGGGGCGGGCATTCTAATCTCTGGGGTGATGATGTTCCAGAGAGAGGGAGCCACTACGGAGAAGGCCCTTCTCCTGGGTCCCACCAGGTGTATCTCCCCAGGGGATGAGACCTGCAACATTCCTTGCCTCCCCACTGTGGGGGTTGGGTAGAAGTGACCAGCAAGAGATGGTCCCTCAGACAACCTGATCCCAAGCCATGGAGCACTTTAAAGGTAACAACCAGCACCTTGAATTGCACCCAGAAGCAAATATATATTTCATGTACAGATAGGCACTTACAAAATTTAAATATATCCTTATAGCAGTCCCTATTTTTCCTTGCCCATAAAAGTTTAAACTTTAATTTTAGTAGAATTTTGAGATACCATTATGTTTCCTTAAAAATCACAATGGCTTGCCATTGATGCAGCTTGCCCAAGGTCATCACAGTGGTTTCCAGAAATGAAGCCTGAAATTCTAAAAAAAACCTGTCAGGTATTAAACTGTAATAGGAGGGGATAAACTATCTGGCTTTTTTC
Source organism: Bungarus multicinctus (assembly GCA_023653725.1). Lineage (NCBI taxonomy): Eukaryota > Metazoa > Chordata > Lepidosauria > Squamata > Elapidae > Bungarus > Bungarus multicinctus. The sequence continues at coordinate 1,007,237 of CM042848.1, forward strand.
TAGAGTGACATAATATTAAATTCAACATTTTCTAGCTCTATTGTTTGTGGATCTGTTCCAAATTCCTTTTGGATATACTGTGCATTTTTTCTATAAAATTGGAAAAGGTCCGGTTATCTGGCTCTACTGTTTTCCCACTCTTAATTTTACACAGTTCAAGTACTACCTTTGTATATCCGTGCCCAAGTTTGTTGAGTTGTTTACACATCAGATACTCCTTTCTTTCAAGATTCACACTTGGTGTTTGCATGTAATATGTCCGTAGAGCCCTGCAGGAGAATTATCTTTGTAAAATAAAATTTTATCTGGGTTCATCTACCTGCATATAAGTAAAATTTTGACTAATGTGTTAGCAAAAAGTACTTTAAGGAATCATGCATTTAAAACAGAAGAGAATTTAAAAGGAAATATATTTGTCAGTAATATCTCTTTATCTGAACGTAACATTTAACTATAACACCAAAAATACACAGATCCAACAAAACACTCCTAGCCCTTGTCAGCATTTAGCTCTTCAACACAGCAGTTGTCCTCTTGCTAATTTCTCTGGTCTGCCGTGTAGTAAGGCTCCTGCACTCAACTGTGGCAAAGACCTAGTCTTACCAACCTGCGGCTCCTGCATAACCCCATTTTGGCTGGCCTCTTCCTTTTGAATAAAGGGCACCCTTGAATCCCTGCGTTCTATCCATGAGTTTCACCTGACCAGGCTTTGGTAACATCTATGAAAGAAATCTTACCTAACTTTCATTACTGAGTCTTCTAGCTGCGGTTTGTTCTGGCTGTGCGGAGCGGTTCTGTAGAGGCAGCGGAACCCATGGCCGTCTCGGATGGCCCGTCCTTTCCTGCATTTCCTTGATCGTTGTGGGATTCCTTCTCATCCCAAATGGGCCTCCAAGTCCCTTTCTTGGACTCATTGGTGGCTCACTGTTTCTTGGGCTCTCTTGCCCTTCCTGCGCAGCCTCCAAATTAAAGCTCTTAAAACCAACCCCTTACAAACCCATCTTTCCCAGATTTCTTTAGGGGCAGCCAATCTCTTGCCAAGGGTTTCTCATTTCAAACCATTTTTATTTCTGTTTTACCAGTTCATTATTTCAAACAAATCTCTTAAAGGATCTCTATGTATTTGTATCATCGCTACCAAACATTCCCATCAGTTTTCTTCACCCAAGCAAATTGCACCTCAGATCTGCATCCCTAAAGATAGCAAATTCAGATCTTCATCGGCACCCATATTAATGTTGCCTGGCAACCACGATTTGCTGGTGTAACAGAGTCACGTGATTTGAGATGTTTTCTAGGGAATACACTGGCAGGAAGTGTGGCTGATTCCATTTTAGGTCAGGCAGGCTAATCTTCTCTCCGAAGGCCATAATAGTATACTTTATCTGACAGTACAGAAGATAAATGTCCTTTGGCACTATATTTGGTACATACTCTGATTAGTTTCTCCCCTCCCTCCCCCCCCAATCTTCCACCTGCAAGAGGGTAATACATTCGGGTGACAAGAAGAGACAAAGTGATTCTCTCTTGGTTAGAACTTGCTCAAGGACTTACCTATTGTGGTAGGTAGCCTAATGGGAGTTCAGCTAGCCTAATACATGCATAAAATACTTCAACCGATGTCTATTATATAAGGTGTATATTAGAGCCATATGGTGCTTCTTATGCATACAAACAATGTTACGATAATGCATTTTGCTTCAATAATCTTTAAAATTTGAACTCTTCAGTTTTCCCACAGAAGTATTTGAAAGAAATTATATGCCAAAAGTGAAGAGTTTAGTGGGGTTTTTCTATGATGTTGATGTCCCAAATCTTGAATCAATCCTGCTTTACTTACAAGTTTCTGATGCGTATTAAACTACTAACTTTCTTACAAGTTCATTTAAAAATCAGAAACAGATGCTGCAGGCCTTCAAAAAATGAAGCATTGCGTCTAGCTTAAGTTTCGGTGAGTTCCTGATTGTAATATGGAAAAGCTACTTGATGTGGACATTTCTGCCCCCTTAAGCCAGTAGAGCATGCTGCCATGTGAAATGTATAAATTAAGTAATGTTGCAAAAGGATAACATTTTAAATAGTATAAGGCAGGTCTCCTTGGCTAGGCTGAATTGCTGTAAACAACTGTGGTATCAAGGCCTAATTTCTTCCACAGGGGTTTCTTGGAATGCTATAACTACAAAGCTCTACATAGCGAACCGAAAACTTAGGGATTCTCCGATTGCAGACAGATCCTTCTGAGTGCTGAAAATCCCACTGCCTAAGTAAACATTACAAGCTTTGCAAGGCTACTGCTGACCTATGCCAGGTTCATTTAACTTCACCCTCACATCCAAATCATGTCCGATTTCTCCTTCTGCCTGCCAATCTCCACCTGCCCTTTGAAGGGTTGTAGAAATGCCAAACCGGATGAATATAATCTAGTTACATCATTTATCTTGAATGAATAATTACTAGGAAACTGCAGGTCTGTGGGAGCTTTAGATCCCATGGATCTTGCCTACACAGGGTATTAACTGTGGAGGTAAAGAGATAATAGGTCTTGGCAATGGGGCATCGCGTTGAGCCCTATCTGGAGCTGTGCATGCAAATAAATAATTCAAGAAACTGCTTTGGACTTCACTTTTCTTTGTTTATTGTTAAATATATTCATAAAATTTCTGTCATGTTTCTATCTATAAATAGAAGTTGTCAAGGAAATACTCCCTGCCCAATCACAGTGAAAGATTAATGGATATCAGCATATCTATGCATGCCTGAATACATATGAATACTTAAGGAGAAACAGAAAAATTATAAATAATCATATTTGGTATTTTTGGTATTTTTGGTTTGAAATCTATTGATAAAATATTGTTAATATAGCAAAGAAATTATGACAAAGTTTCATTATATTTATCTCTAAATAAAGTTTTTTCTTCTTCAAAATTCTCTGCTAGCAATTCAATGAACCTAGGGATCTATTGAAAATACACTGGATACAATTTTCCAGTGTTTTGTGATAAACCTGGTACCTAACAATGGGAACCCGTTTCTCATTTGTTACATACATTTCTGTATCCAGTGGCCTGTAACAAAGAAAATTAACGTTATCACATGATCAGAAGCATTAATAAAAATAAAAGTAAAAGTATAACAGGAAGTCCAACCCACTGATTTACGATGCTAAAGCATTTCAGTCTTTCTTGAGGCCACTGGTGGACGGTGCATAAAGTCAGAGATTGCCTCCTAATTCCCATTCGCATGCACTGCCCCTTCGTTTCAACGCATCTCAATGAGCCTCTTTAGTCGCAGCAAATCGACTCTTGCCTTTACGTGGCAGTTGTTTAAATATCCTGTTTCCCTTCAGCCGTTCCTTCTGCCTTTGCCTTTGTGTAGCCCTTCCTCGGAGTCTCAGCTCACCAGCCGTGTCGTCCCCTTGGGAGCTTCTCTGGCCAGAGAAACTCAAAAGCAGGTGAAGCCATCTTAAATCTCACAATAACCTTGAAAGCCATGACTCAAACTATGGATGGTACCCCAACAGTGGAATTGAAAGGTGGTTATTATTTTCCAGTCATAACAACAAAATGTTTTCTTCAAACCACTTTTGCTTAAAAAATGATTCCAAATGATTCTATCTCTACCAAAAATAAGTTAATACAGACCATGTGTTTACAATCAACAAGCACAAATATAACAAGGTAATAATTTAAATGTAGTTTTGGTGTTTTTAAAGACGTGATTTAGAAAACAGATCAGAAATGGTAAGATATCATAAAGTAGCTAAGTCACAGGATTTGTTGTGAGCGAACTCTTTTATTGAAATGGAGCTGAAAAGTAGTAAGAAAGCAAAGAAAAACCCCTGTGAGTCCTTTCAAATAATGTAAAGTGAATCTTTTGGTACCAAGGATATAATTCTGTCTTGATGTCTTGTTTTTTGTTTTTTTAATTATGCATGCAGGTTAAAGAATGGTTGTGTTTAACCTGCCAGATGCAAAGAGCTTTACAGGGGGACTTAGCTCCTGCTCGCAGCTCTGGACCTTCTGGACCCAAGCAAGAAACTCCAGCCAAAGCAGCTTCCCAACCGCAGCCAGCAACGAAGAAGAAAGAAACGGCTCTAAAACACGAGGCGCCCAGGTCCTTGGAGCAGAAACAGCCCCCAGTGCACGCAAAGCAGCCTGCTCTGCCCAGGCCTTCTCCTGCAAAGCCAGAGGCTCTTCCTGCTGAACCCAAGCCGGTAGGAACTACCCCGAAGCCCAGCCAGGCCAAGCCATCAGGAAGTGAGAAGCAACCTGCTCCTCAGAAAGGCCCAAGCAAGGCCACCACGAAGCCTTCACAACCGGACTCCAAACCAAAGGGCATCCGGCCTTTACTCACTGAACCCAAAGCGGAGCCCCTTCAGAGGTCAGAAGACGACCGGCTGCCCCAGGACCAACAGGCGCCCGTGGATCAAATGGCCGCCCCAGACTGCAGAACTGTAGCTCCAGGGTCTTCTCAAAAGCCTGAAACAAAACTCAGTTCTCCACTTGGGACCGATTCAGACGCGAAGGTCCAAAAGGAAGCTGGAGGAACAGGAGTCAAAGAGCCTTCCCTGAAAATCCAGCCCCAGGTGAATCCCAAACCAGATGCCAAGCCGACTCCAAAAGGGCCACAGGTCTCCGTGGGCGCGAAGCCCAGCCAAGCCCGACCTCAGATCCAGGCCCAACTGCCTCCGAAAGCATCGGAGCAAGCCAAGCGTTTCGGCCTTCTTCCCGCAGGAGGAGGCAGCGGCGGCAGCGATGCTCCCAAGTCGCTTCCCACAGCCCCTCCGGAAACGGTGACCGGGAAGCTGTTTGGATTCGGGGCTTCGATTTTCAGCCAGGCTTCCAATTTGATCACCCCGGCAGGCCAGCCAGGAGCTCAGGCACCAGGACCTTCCCCTTCGACCCCCTCCAAGCAGCCCCCTCCCGCTGCCCTGCAAAAAGACCCCCCTCCCCCATCTCCGAAGCCTGCAAAGAAGGAAGCAAAGCCTCTTGTGGCAGAAAAGGAAGCTGGCCAGGTGGAGGCCCAGAGGAAGCCGTTGCCTGCCCAGGCTTCCTCCCAGGCGCCTGGTGGGGCTGGCAGAGAAAAGAGGGCGGGGCCACCAGAAGCACCCCAAGGGCCCCTGCCGGCCTCCCTGTGTCCTCTCTGCAAAACTGGCCTGAATGTGGGGTCTGCAGACCCTCCCAATTACAACAGGTGCACAGAGTGCAGGGCTGTGGTGTGCAGCCTCTGTGGATTTAATCCAACGCCCCACATCACAGAGGTAGGTAGGCGCAGCTCTCTTCTCCTGCAGTGTGGTGGTGGTCCGTTGATCCCCCCCGGCAGTCCTTGCGTATCAGTTATTTGGCCCCTTCCTAGTCTGAGAGAGGCGAGACTCGGGTGGCTTGGTTAAAAGCTTCATCCCCTTTACTACTCTTGTATTTGAACAATGGAGTAAGTTTTAAGAAATCCATTGCCTTGGAATAAATTGCTGGTGCTTTATATATATATATCACAGTTTATAGTCTGTGATATATCTTCCTAGATTAAGCACCTTCATTTCATGGGTGTTGGTTTTAACGGCGCATTAAATGTGTGCTTGCTTTGCATATTTACCACTATGGTTAGTTCTTGAGGTATTTCTTTTTGTCATGGTTTTCATGGGGATGGTTTGCGTCTGAACGAAAAATGCCTCTGTCTTTGAGCAGCGAGAGCACTTCCGATGCGGTGGGCGGGGCAGTTCAGTCAAAGTCAGTGCACATGTTTTGTAGAAGAAAAGTGAGATTGGCTGATTTCTTCTGGGTTGAGTTCTGCTCTAGTTCCTTGCGTGCGTCTCCACAGAGGTGCCAGTGAAGTCAATAACCATTCCTTTGTTTTATTTCAGCTTTGAGTTCTCTTCCAAGTTTAAAGCTGACAATATAAAATTAATCTTTGAAAACAAAAGGAGACATTGTAATACAGACAATAGAAGTTAAAATCTTTTTCAAATCCCTGGTGTCCTGCAAGGCACACTTTTGCCATTCTCTTGACAACCGTATAAAAATGCAGGCAGCCCTCGCACTGCAAATGCTTATTCCACAATCACCCAGGTCAGGGTTTACAAGCAGGGCTGAATGGGGGGGGGGGTTTACAATCCGCCCTCAGAGTTGTGCAGCTCCACATCCCCACCGTCACGTGGTCGCAATTCAGGTGTTCTTGGCAACCGATTTGCAATTGCAACACAGTCACCTGACTGCCGTTTGGGAGCTTCCCGCAAGCCGAGTCAATAGGGGAGCAGCCAGGAAGTTGCGAGTCGTTCCTGCACATCACTCTCCCCCCCGGGCACCGTTTCTCCTGGGACGTGTGAAACCCCCCCCCCCCCGGCACCTGCCTGCTTGCCAGTGCTCCACACTGCTCACCTGTCCACGTTTCCTACTATCTGCCCGCGGTACCTGCCTGTGGCGCATAGCCTTCACCTGGTTGCTTGGGTACAGTTTCAGGGTCTCTTTGCATGTCACCAGCCATGAGAGATCGTCACTAAATGGCGAGTGTGGTCCTCACTTAATGAAGCCTACAGGGACTGCCAGGATTCCCTTTGCTAACTGATGTGGGGAGGAAGATGGGCAGTTAGGAAATATGAAACATAAGTAATAAATTGATGTCACACATCACCACAATTTGCAACTGCATCGTCACTTGGTGCTGGAAATTCTGATCCCAAAGGCCACCATAACCCAAAAACCACCAGTGATTTGCAATGGTCTTTTCCTGGATATTCTTTTTTTCATTTCTCACTCTCTCTTCCAAATAAACAGGACAGCCCTCCTCCTCCTCCTCCTCCTCCTCCTCACTGCATTTGATTAGATGTCTTCTTTTTATATGGCCAGCTGTATCATTATGTCTGGCTCAAGCTACAAAATCAAGAAGCCGTCTTTCAGGCTCTCATTAATCTCATTAATCAAAAGGAATATTTTGAAGGAGAACAGTCTCTGCAGGGAAAGGACTACTATTCCTCAATATAAAGCTGATTTAGATTATAGCTGAAACAAATCTGGTTTTACTTTTGCTTAAGAATAGGTGAAGAATAAATAGCTGATGATTACATAAATGAAGGTATTAGTATTCTTTAATTAGGCTTCTATAGACTTGCAGCCCAAATAATATGGTTTATTTTTAAAACAGCCCACTATACAAAATGTAAAGCAAACTAAAGACCACCAGGAATGAAAGAAAAATCGCAGCTATTTTCTCCAGCCTCTCATGGCAAGAATATGGTCATATTTAAAGTGTGTCAAATGAATCCTTTATGTTTTACCGAATGCAATATAACACTGTAACAAGAGCCCTTTATGACTGTGACTGAAGTGGAAGGAAGCCCTCCTCAAACGATACCCTGACAGTGCAATAGAATTGATCCCGGCCTCCCTCCGGGCTGGGCTGGTGGCTTTCCTGTGCTCTCGGAGCCAGTAAGGAAGGTAGAGGAAGGAAGGATCGTCTGAATTGCACATCTGGGTGGAGCTGCTGGCCCCTCCCTCTTGGGGTCTTAGTCAAAGGACCAGAAATTCACAATTTGTATTTGTGCCACAAGGCGGGCTTGGAGAGTGGATGCATTTAATGCCTTTCCAGCCGAATCTCGGCTCCTCCATAAACCCTGGGAAATAACGGCCTCCGTGAGAGGGTCACGTGCGCACGATCCAACCCGAGGCCTCAGCCGCCCTCTTCCCCAAGGGCCACCAGGGCTTCAGGTGGACAGGGCAGCAGCAGCAGCAACCCCCGCAGCTTCCTCTGGCTTTCCTGTGGCTCCGTCCCTGGCTGAGTTCCGTGGTCAAGGAAGGGCCTCTGGGGAGCCTAGGAAGGGTGCAGCCTGTCAGGGTCAGGCCCAGCGATGAGACGGGGAGATCCAGTTGAGTCCAATCCTTGTCCTTCTTTATTACACCTAACGGACAGAATCTTGGCCCACTGGAGCTAAGCCTTCTCACCTACTAGACCGATCCTGAGAGTTTCTAGGGTGTGGTTACCCTGGACCTCTTCCTCTGTCTCCCATGCAGCTCAGGACTGCAGAAGCTCTTCACCCGGGCCTCTTTCTGGGAAAGCTCTGCATTGCTAAAACTCCCCACACCCACACAGAGAGAGACTGCTCCTGCAGGTGCAGATTCCATCACACAATCTGAAGAAACATGCTGGTTTGTTAAAGGCCACCCATTCCTTTCAGATGAGCTTATGCAGTTGTATAGACTCTGCTTTGCTGGTTTATCAAGTGGCAACTACAGCTTGCAAGGATGTCTTTATGTCCAGCTGCTTCATTTAATCTCTGTATTCCCTGACCCCAAAGCCAACCTCTTCTTGGCAGAGAGAGCGCGATGCTTTGTCCCTGCTGGGACCTCAGAGGAAGCTGTGGCATAAGGGGCTCCTGCTAACTGCCGGTTCTTTTCTTTCAACCCTCGGCTGCATGTTGTAACACATGCAATCATTTTTAATGCTCAGCTATTCTTTTTTTCCTAGCCTCAATCTTCTCACTTTTCCTTAGTCAACAGTTCTTTAAAACAACAAAAGATAAGAGTGGGAGATAAGCCTTCCTGATTAAAAACAATCTGGAATTTGCAAAGCTGGCCAGATATAGAAACTCTTCTTCTCTTTTCTTTTCTTTTTTGATAGGAAGAAATTATGTGCTGCTATTTTTCACTAAGTCTTTAACACCTCCCTTAGATAGGAGCAATATACCATATAATGTTCATTTTATGTATAGTATACAGGTGATCCTCTACTTACAATCACAACAGGGAGCATGGGTTCCATTGCTAAGCCAGATGGCTGTTAAACAAGTAAGGATGCCCTATTTTACAACCATTTTTGTCACATTTATAGTGTCCATCTTTAGACTCTGAAAGGTGCTTCCCTCTCAGCACCTGAGTTTCCTCTGCTAGGATTCAGGAGCTGACTCCCAAGCCACGCTGCTGCTGCTGCTGCTGCTGCCACCTCTGTTCCATCAGGGTGACTTAGGGAGGCTCCGGATTGAGCAAAGTTTGGCGCGATGTAATCCTCAAACCATTTCAATTTATGTTTTGTGCACCTAATTTAATTCTTAGGATTTCATTTGTTTCAGCATATTTGCATTGCTCCACCCTAATCCGCCTTACCTCGTGGCCGTGGCACCAGGAGCAACCAGGCATAATGGGTGGCCAGCCTACTGCGCAGGCTCTTAAATAGGATTTATTTTGGAGGAAGGGCTTATATTAGGCACACATGTAAAAACATGATAGGGGTTATTTTGGGGATAGGTCTTATTTTTGCAGAAACATGCGCGCGCATACACACACACACATTCCCCAAAATAAGACCTATCAAAATATGCCCTGGTATGTTAACACATACGTGTGTGTGTGTATATATCTCCCTGTAAAAAGTTTCCATTATTTTCATTTTTTTGTCTTAAGAATGGTTTTAAGGAGCCTCTCTGGCACAGTAGTTAGAGTGCAGTACTGCAAACTACTTCTGCAGCCAGCTGCCTACAATTTGACAGTTCAAATCCCACCAGGCTCAAGGTTGACTCAGCCTTCCATCCTTCCGAGGGGAATAAGATGAGGACCCAGATTTTTGGGGGAAACAGGCTGACTCTGTAAACCGCTTAGAGAGGGCTGGAAAGCTCTATAAAGCGGTATATAAGTCTAAGTGCTATTGCTATTGTTATTTATTCTCAAAAACTGTTTTCTGCCTTTTTTAACCTTATAAGCCATGCATTTTTCATATTTGGCTGCATTACATTCTTTTCAGCTCATGTTTATTTTAATTTTAAAAAAATATTTTATATTTCTTAATATGGGTTAAATATTAAAGAGGAACCATTTTGTCCTACTGTTAGAATATTTTACTTGTATTTTATGTTTTACTTGGGTTGGTCAATATGTTTATGTTGTTTCAGAATTATTTTATGATCTTTGCTGTTCTAGGCTAGTCCTGGTATTTGGTAATTTGTTTATTATGACGATGATGATGGTGATGGTGGTGATGATGGTTGGTCTCACAGTCAGCCACATGTTTAGGCAGGATTTGGTATTTTTTGCTCAACTACTTATTCTTTCCCGAGGATTTGGATGGGCAGATGTGGTTGCTTGGGTGGCATGGAAGGTCTTGACGCAGGCTGGGTGCTGTTCCGACTTAAGCCCCCTTTGGCAATTGACTGATGGCGAATTTGTCCGTGCCGACGGTGCTCCAGTAGTGCCCCAGATGTTTTGGGATTGCCCCCGAAGTGCCCATGACTGATGGGGCTCCTGGGAGACCAGGCCGAAGCCACCAAACCTAGAAGGGTCGAAGGCAGGAGAGCAGGGTGGAGAAGAGCCAGGATAAGCTCCCTCGGGGAAAGGAAAGGAAGGAACCGAGTCAGTTAAGGGAACAACAGGACAGAAGCTGGGCCTGAGCACGTGGGAGCCCCCCCCCATCAGTCCTGGGGGGATAAAAAGAGGTCCTGAAGCTGGCCCAGCCCTGGGGTTGTTTGTTTGTTTTTTGAGACTTGGCGGCTTCTGTCCCTCTGGCTAGTGCCTGGCAGCCCTAGGAGTAGACGCTGGGTAAATGTGGATGAGTGTGTGTGTGTGTGTGTGTGTGTGTGTGTGTGTGAGAGAGAGCAAAAATATTCTGTATCAATAAAAGTTGGCTGTGATTTTAAATCCACTGATTTGACTTGGGATTGAGTATGGCAGTTTTCCAGACCTGTGAGTGTGTGAGTGAACCTGAGAGCACACTTGGGTAGCACTACCTTCCCCCCCGCCCCCCCCACCTTTTTTTTTTTTTTTGGCCACAGTTGTCCTATTTCTGTTTGCAGGTCTTTGTAGTTTGTAATTTTTCTCCTGTTCTTTCTCTTCTCTTCTGCTGTCTCCAGGTAGCTGCAGTGGCCACTGTCCTCAGGCCTTTTGATGTCTTTCTTATGTTTATGTTTATTAGATTTCTATACTGCCCCCTCTCCCAAAAAAGAGACTCGGCGCGGTGTACAGCCAGCTAAAACAGAAACAGTATATACAATTAAAAACAATTTGAAATGATTAAATTGGAGGCCGAATATAAAATTAACAGATATAAAACTGATAAAAAATTTAAAAATACCAAATTTAAAACCCCACAAATCGTTACTGGGCCAGGCCGGCCTGTTGAAAGAACAGGGTCTTTACTGCGTGTCGGAAGGTCTGAATGTCGGTAATGGCCCGTATCTCCGGGGGCAAGTCGTTCCAAAGGGAGGGAGCCCCCGCAGAGAAGGCCCGCACCCTCGGGGCTGCCAACCGGCAACGACCAGGCGGCGGAACCCCGAGGAGGCCAACCCTGTGGGAGCGCACTGGGCGGCGGGAGGCTGTTGGTGGCAGCAGGCGGTCCCGTAAGTTATTATGTTTTGGGTGTTGTGTAGCAGATGCTTTCCTGCCTGATCTGGTGGTTAAGGCACCAGACTAAAATTGGGTGGCTGTCATAGGCATCCCAGCTAGCTGGGTGATTTTGAGCCAATCATTTTCTCTGAAATCCAACTCACCTCTCAAGGTTGTTGTTTTGGGGAAAATAGCAAAAAGAAGAAGTATTAGGTATGTTCACTGCCTTGAATTATTTATAAAAATAATAAAAGTGAAATAAAAAAGTTAGATGAATAAAAAATAAAGTCCCAGAGCACTTTAGCTTCTTGGTTTTTAATTCCTTTGCCTGGTTCGTGCTTGGGGGATCTCTCTCCCAGCGGTTCCAATGCCCTTGCAGCCCACTGGCTAGTAGTCCTTCAGCTCCCAGGGGTGAGCAGCGAAAGAATGGCTGGAGGGTCCTTTTGAATGTTCATGTATAAACTGAACTAGTAGGTGTCTGTCAGTATTGATTCTTCATGGTCATCTAGCAAATCTTTCTGTTGTTATTTGGGAATTTGTTAAGTAACAACAATACTTTTATCCACTGAAAATTCACTCTTGACAAAGGTTCTTGCAAAATCTCCTTTAAAGACAATGCAGTGCTGGGTTTTTGAAGTGACCATGTTCATCTCAGATTATGCTATCGTGGAAACTCCTATGCTCAGAGTTTCTTTGAAAAACCATGAGACGGTTCCCCACACCATGAACAAGTTTGAGTACCTACAGTCCACTTGCGTCCTGGTTTGCTCTGTATTCTTATTATAATTGGGGCTGTAGTTTCTAATAAAACAGGAAAGGGGAGTTTTATTTCTCTTTTCTTGCCTGCCTTACGATAAGGGCTGATAATGAGTCCTTGGAGAGTCAGTTTGTTGTAGTGGTTAAGGCATCAACAAAAACCAGGAGACGGTAAGTTCTAGTCCCACCTTGAGCACAAAGCCAGCTGGGTGACTTTGGGCCAGGCATTTTCTCTCAGCCCTAGGAAGGAGGCAATGGCAAACCACTTTTGAAGGAAACCATGCTAGGAAAAATGCAGGGACATGTCTAGGCAATCTCTGAGAATCAGAAATGGTTGAACAGAAGGGAAACAAAGTCTGTGAGTCCTGGATATTCCTCCCCCATCCTCAGTTCTGTCTGTCTGTCTGTCTATAAAAAAGGAGGGTTCATCCAGCCATTGAAGCAGCCAAGATACTTCTTTGATTCATTTGCTTTACAGAAATCTTGCTCCCTCCTTGCTTTTCTGACTAATATCTAAAAGCATATTAATGGTGGACATATCCAATGTCTGGAGAAATAATTGCTGCTTTTTATTTTTATAAGAGAGAAAATACAAATATGTATAACTCATCCTGGGTTAGAAATTTCTTTGGCCTACAAACACAGTCCAGACATTCAGGATCTTAGCGCAGGCGCACCAACAATACTCACTTTTATAAATAAGGA